>CAMAOG010000017.1:0-68308 GCA_945859605.1 Lumbricus rubellus | reverse complement strand
ACAAGCTCTTATATGACCTTGACGTTATTTATTATGAGAAATCTTAGATGCCCTGGGTGCAGTATCAGAATTATACAAAAATTACTGCATGGAAATCATACATTAATTTATGTGGAGTTGTGTTGTGCAATGAAAACTTTACTGTGGATCTTTAGGAAGACTAAGGTGTAGAATCCAACCCAAGAAATTCTCACACTGACTGGATGTGTCTTAGATTGTTTATTGAAATGGATAAACCATTTTTAAGAAGTGATGACGAAGCAATATGGCTTGTTGGGGGCCAATTAACCAATTGTCAGACAACGGAATTTCTATAAATGGAGATGTTTTAAGTTTGTTCGTTTATCTAAAAAAGATCCAAATGTTCGTGCTACTGGAACGATTCAAAAAGCAGTGAACAGAAATTAAATATGTTTGGGGTTGTCGAGCAACGAAAGAAGAACGTCAAGGCCAAGATTCTGGACCTTTACGATAATTATAATAAAGTCGTGTTTGCACGTTCAATGCCTTATGTTTTGGTCAAGGCGTGGTTCTTAGCAATGTCTGCTGCGGATGCACCTTTAGATGGTCTGCAGTTCTGGACTGATCTCAACACGATTGATTCAGATGTTACAGGAGCTGCAGTTACTGTCCTAAGACACTTGTGATATCTTGCAGAAGAAATTGTGTCATTCGCATTGATCTTGAACTTGGTTTCTGAATAGGAAAACCCACAAATCGCTCGCCAACTTCTGACAGTAAGACAAACAGAACCACTGGAAACCCCAATTTAAGTAGGCTATTTCCGATGTTGAATGCATCCTCAAAACTGATTCATTTGATTACCAAAAAGGCAGCGCTTGTTGTTCAACCTACTTAATATTGAAAGTAGTTGGATCAACTTAGGCTACAGTAACTACCAGCAGCACAGTGGAAAGCTGTTGACGATTTCCAGCAAGCAGCTCTATACTATGTCCCATGACTATCTGTTCGTGACTGGAAGAAGCCATGAAACTAATAACATACTTTGTAAATACAGTCATAAAGGATGAATGTCAACGATAGTCTACTCTACAGGTGGTTGAAGCTCATCCACACAGATTCCGAGATTTTAAGCACTGAGGAAACTCTTGAAACAGTACTCGGCCACTGTAAGGTCTGTGGGAGTGGGAGTAGAATTGCAGTAGCAGTTTGTGGAGAAGTGTTGCATTATTTTGAAGTTAAGGGCCATGTTCTGAACAATAAATTATAAACACATACTAGTTTTTCCATGTATATTTAGGCCTACATACCGGCAATTTGTATTTTCAACCGAAAAATATCGGCTAATGTTGAACTTCATCGTGCTGGTGGCAAGGCTTAGCCTTGATGTAGAATCCTAAAATTTGGTTTTTTAGACTCATCTCTATGAGACGCATGGGAAAATATCCGGGGAGCTAAGAATTTTCAACTTTTATTTTTTTGGAGCACCCTACTATAGGCGCTCAGGCAATTGCGATTAAGATTATAGGTCGTTCATTATGCTGAAAACTGTATCGTTAAAAGCGTCAGAAATTGGAATACATGACTGACTTATTATGCCTATTTATGACAAAAATGAAACAATCGAGTTTCAGACTTTCAGTGATCCCCAAAGTTTTAAAGACTTAACCCTCGGAAGTACCCCTGGGGGTTATTTTGACCCCAACATACATTTCTTGTATATATTTCCTCAACTATGCAATGCATGCGTATTAACTTCTCGGACTTTGATTCTATGTTTCTGCTCAACAGATTAATTCAATTTAGTACGTCATTCTTGAAGCAGGGAACCAGTGTTGGTGTTTGACAGAGAAAGTAAACAAATAGTAGTGCAAATATGGCGACATACATACATACATACATACATGTACATGTACATACATACATACACGTACATACATACATACTTACATACATACATACATACATACATACATACATACATACATACTTACTTACATACATACATACATACTTACATGCATGCATGCATGCATACATACATACATACATACATACATGCATACATACATACATACATACATACATACATACATACATACATACATACATACTTACATGCATGCATGCATGCATACATACATACATACATACATGCATAAATACGTACGTACATACATACATACATACATACATACATACATACATACATACATACATACATACATACATACATACATACGTACATACATACATACATACATACATACATACATACATACATACATACAATGTACATACATACATACATACATACATACATACATACATACATACATACATACATACATACATACATACATACATACATACATACATACATACATACATACATACATACATGCATACATGCACACATGCACACATACATACATACATACATACATACATACATACATACATACATACATACATACATACATACATACATACATACATACATACATACATACATACATACATACATTATTATATCTACTATGTTGATATTGTGCATTAGTTGTTTCAAATATTATACTCAAAACATGCTTAAAATAGTGGGGTCATATTTACCCCCAGGGGTACTGAAACGTGATTTTCAAAAAGGGGTGCCACCGAGGGTTAATTGAATATAGCGCCGTCCAACATACAATCCTGAGTGAACGTTAGACCTCATCGAATTCCGGGACAATTTGGGGTCAGCCCGGGACACGCGACAATAGGGCCGATTCCGGGACTGTCCCGGCGAATCCGGGACGGTTGGCAGCCCTAATTGCATACAGAACCGCACATAGCATACATAGCCAACTAGCATAGGGGGCCTACATACATCAGTACACACTTGCATAATATTATGGTCATTATAAGATAGATAGTGACGCTTTATAGTGCCTAATAATAAGAACTAATAGGCCTATTATTAAATTTCAGCAATATAATCTGCATAATGCATTTTTTTCACCTACGTAGGCCTATATTGCTCGTGTGAGAATCGTTTTATTCTGAATATACGTAATTTAAATCTCAACAGCAAGACGAGTTCACTTGCACTGGGGAAGAGCTGACTCACCTAGGATATGAGCTGGAATATGCCGACTGCTGGGGAAGTCCTGGACGTGTTGTGGATAGCTGTCCATGAGTTTCCTTCGCACGTAGGCGTGTAGCTGTTGGTAGAGGGGTTTGGTTTGTTGAAAGAGTTCCTCGCAGGCTGAAGCGAAGTTCTCCATCTCGTAGCTACTTCTCCAGTGATCTCCATTATCCTGATATCCTGTGGAGTGCGGAAAAGATCAGCCAATCATACAATTCGTCGTCAGGTAAAGGGTTAAGAGGCATAATATGGACTACACGTTCACTCTCTGACCAGCAGAGCTTAAAGTGTGACTGGATGCTCATGGACGGCGTCCAGACACTTATTTTAAAACCTGAACGCTGTCCTGTCACTTATTAGGCCAGTACAGCATTGAAAGATAAGGAGCGTCCACACACTACTTTTTCTACACTTTAAACACTTGTGACCACTCAATTATAGCAGTGCATGCATGGGTACTAAATATATGACGGATGCGGCAACGCGAGATTTTAGTTATGATCGCCATAATAAGCTCATGTTACCACGCTCGCCATTAATCACCCTATAATGCCCTGGACCGATTGCATATAGCCAGGTATACAGGCTACCTTATAGGTAGACCTTCCTCCAGACATAACTCATCCAGACATAGTCGTTGGAATGTAGCGGTATGCACTAAGATAGAATTGGAAGTGAATAACTAATCTACACATTCCTTGCACCCGACGATGCATGACGCTTGCTTTCACCCCCAATTCAATAGGTTAGAGCTGAGCGCGCATAAGTGGCAGATATTTATATGCGGTCGTTGCCAGCGTGGGGTGAACAGATCAAGACCTATAGACGGCCCACAGGGAAATATCGACGGCTGCCTATTGTTCATGCGTCCAGCTAAAGTCGGCTGTCTATTGTTCACCTTCGGAGTAGCAGGCTTATACCTGCCTCCGAGTTGGAACAACGTTATGCCTATTGTAATTCGCTAATCACAAGCCATGCATACGGAAATTACCAACTACTCCCGCACAGGCCACATTTAAGCTAAAGAGTATGAGTTATACTCTCTTATGCAACTCGGCCCAGGTTACTAGCCCTGACTGCAAAAAATTGTCTGCCTTGAGCATTGAGCAAGTTCGTCGTTCCAAATTTCGTTTGCAATTATTTCTCAGCAACATCGATTAGTGTTTGCGTCGTTATAGATATTGTTAATCAAATTACTGTTCACTAGTATAGTATGTAATGGTGCTATAGGCTACTCACTGATTACTTGGTAGCATACAACAATGTTCTAGGCCTACAATTTAATATAATACTCACCGTTTAGCTGAGCTCCTTTGTTGAGCAGCTCCGTCAGATCAATGAATGATTGCCTGCTCGGCTTTCCAGTTACATCTCGCCATGCTTGCCACGCCCACAGTTGCTCGTCCCAGTCCCTCGAAGTCGCAACGATTCGAATCACATCTACAGATCATTATTCATTTTTTATATTTAACTAGCTGTACCCGGCCACGCGTTGCTGTGGCAGAAAAGACTCTCCCCCCTCCCCCTCCCCCTCCCCGTCCCCCTCCCCCTCCCCCTCCCCCTCCCCTCCCCCTCCTTCTCCCTCTGCCCCTCCCCCCTCCCCCTCCCCTTTCCCCTCCCCCCCCCCCTCCCCCTCCCCCCTCCCCCTCCTCCTCCCCCTCCCCCCTCCCTCTGCCCCTTCCCCCTCTCCTTCTCCCTTCCCTTCCCCCTCTCCCTCTCCCTCCCTCTCCCCCTCCTCCTCCCCATTCCCTTCCCCCTCCCCTCTCCCTCCCCCTCCCCCTCCCCTTCCCCTCTCCCTTCCCCTTCCTCTTCCCCCTCCCCTCCCCCTCCCTCTTCCCCTCCGTCCCGCTCCCCCTCCCCCGCCGCCTCCCTCCTCTCCCCCTCCGTCCCGCTCCCCTCCCCCGCCGCCTCCCTCCCCTCCCCCTCCGTCCCGCTCCCCCTCCTCCGCCGCCTCCCTCCCCTCCCCCTCCGTCCCGCCCCCTCCGCTCATTTCCTCCCTCAACCAAGAAGGCCGCAAATTAATTATGCGAATCGCTTATGACGTCATGGGATGCAACCTCATTCATGTTTCGTTTGCATGGTCGCAGTCACTGTCAAGGCGTTTGTGAATCTGGCAACGTGCGGTTTTTAATTTGCAAATGGCGGTGGAGCGGAATGCAAAGTTCACTTTTTGTGGAAAATATTGCGTTTATTCGGAGAAAAAAAAAGTTGGAAACTCTCTGATAGGAATGGAAGCTTTTGTGAAATTTTCAAAACAATCTATGCGGTACGTTTCGAGAACACTTTACACAAACTATTGGAAAGTTTCATTTTTATATATATAGATTCAATAATGTACATTAATGCCATAAACTGGTGGCCGCGCTTGGCTTTCGAGTGGCGCTTTAGAAGTCTGGAGATTTCGATTTCGATTGAATGAAGTCTTACGGTATTTAAATATAATAATTTTTTTATTGAAAAGAGATTAACTGTCAACTTTCAGGAATGCATAAAATTGCACAATTTAAAGAAAGTTTAAATCGAGCGGGTACTAATCTCGATCTACGGGTCAGTTCAACGAATTCCTACAGGGTTGGCCATACAAATACCCATACGATGTTTTCCGAATATATTTGCCAGAAGTAAGAATTGCGAAATGAAATTTTACAGGCTTAAAGACAATTCATATTGACACATGATGGCCGGATTTCATCAAAAATATTTCAAACAGAACGAGAATTACATCACTTTTAGTGAGACCACCCACTGTTTTTTGACGATTCAAAACATAATGCAACAAAAAAAGTAGCACTGCATGTACCAGGTTACCTGGGTCTTGTGGCACACAGATCGTGGAATTTTCTGATTCGCTTGCTGACGTCGTTGGCTTTTTCCTGCAGATCTCAGCCGTGCTGTAGATCACTCGCATCTTATTGAGAAGAGAGCTAGACTGCAAAGAAAGAAGTACTGTGCTGGTTAAAACTTAAGCTTACATCGGAGCACAGAATAACAACAATAATAACTATTTTTTAATCATTTATAATTTCTTTTATTGAGCAATCCGGTTACATTGTAGAGTTACACAAACGAAACAATTTACAAGAACATCAGTCACAAATCTTAACTACTAACTGAACAGACGGCCTGCAATAATATTGTAGGGGCCCTAATAGGAACCTACAAAGCTCGTATATCCTACGATGGTGGCTTCGTGAATCGAACTCCAGTCCGCTGAGGATCCATGTCAGTGTGTTATCCAATGCACCACTGGATCCATCCAAATAACAAAGGTAGTAATTATAACGCCGCTCCTTCTCCTCATTTTAATCTTTGTCATTGTTCAACATGTTGCTTATTATACACCGGATATGATACTTGACAACATAAAACAGTAAGCAAAATGAATAAAAAATCGATTGTAAAGAGAAATCGAACTTTTTAACGACTGAACTCCGCAGCTCTAGTCTATAGGCCTAATAAGCCTAATGCTCTTATTATAGTAGACTATAGAACTTTCTTGATAATACCTTACCTTACATGTACGAAACTATAGCCCTACTTACAGATTACCATTTGGCATTTACCTTCTTAAGGTCCTCTGCAGGTAATACAGAGAATCCGATGTCCGTGATTTTGCTGAACTGTCGAACCAGATCCGGGTCTTTGAAATTGCGCCAATCAAAGCGAGACGCGTTTTCGTATGCATCCTTGTCGAACTGTGAACTGCGTAGCGAGGCTTCTGTCTGTCACGGTTGAAACAAAAATGAAACAAAACGGCGATTCAGTCATTCGAATCCAGACAATTTGTACTTAATATAGCCTACTTGAAGCTGAACATACTTTTTTTGTATTGTAATTGACCACTTATAAAGCGCTTCTCGAAGCAGGAGTCTTTCAGCTACCAGCGCGTGCAAAGCGACACTGCAAACCACAGAGAAAAGGCAGGCTTTGAGACGAGAGGAAGATGACGAAAGACTACCAGAGAGGATGCAAGTGCGTCTCTCAGAGTGTAAGACACACATAGGCGCCTCCTTGTTAGTCAATAACATGAATGCTGGTGGATGTCATTAAGTGATGTGTCATCATCATCATCATCATCATCATCATCATCATCGTCATCGTCATCGTCATCGTCATCGTCATCGTCATCGTCATCGTCATCGTCATCGTCATCGTCATCGTCACCACCACCACCACCACCACCACCACCACCACCACCACCACCACCACCACCACCACCACCACCACCACCACCACCACCACCACCACCACCACCACCACCACCACCACCAGCACCACCACCACCACCACCACCACCACCACCTCCATCATCATCATCATCATCATCATCATCATCATCATCATCATCATCATCATCATCACAGCAGCAACCTGCAGCCGAGCATTTTCTTCAGTGAGGTTGACATAGTTATTCCAGGAAGCGGTCTCTCCGTCATTGTAGACTATCTCCATCATCTGATCCAACTCCTGAAGCCATTGTCTCGCCAGATTCTCATCGGTCAACTTTCCACCGCTCATGTCCAGACCCCAGATGGCTTCAAAACTTCCAATCGTCAAAACGACAAGACTCACGAAGCAAAGCATCGTGAGACTGCGCTAGATGTGCAGCGTATAAGAGAATTCCGAAGTTTTCTAGATAACAAAATCCAGTGTAAACAAGTCAACGTTTTGCCAAATTGTAGTCGATGATGAACGAACTGTACTCGTAATCGTAGTCGTGAAGTCGAGATTTTTTACAGTGTTTATGCACAAAGTGACTTCGCGGGAACCAAGTTATCCACAGTCGTTTCACGTTTGATAAAAATCAAAATCGACTGCAGTAAGATTTCTGACCTGGTGCAAACTAGAAAGAAAATCCAGTCTAAGAAACGACGCAGTACTGGACAGTACGTCTCAATATTAAGTAGGCTATAGGCTACATGTTACAGTAGGTGTTCGCAGGAAACCTCTGCATCATTCTGACGCCAATAGACAGAGTAAAATGAGTGCAAGAACTAGACTCGCATATCAACTTTTAACCGCATTGCTGCATAAAATGATACAGAAGTAACCGCTATTAAAATACAAGTCTGACGCTAGACGCAGACTATCTAAGATGAATTCCGGTCTGGTTCTATTTTTTCAAAATTATAGTAGCTGTCATCAGATAGGCCTGAGTTCAAAAATCGATATACCGATTACCGAGCAACATCGGATGTGACCTAAAAGCGATACAGCCTCCAGTCAACAATACGAAACACTGAAGCAGATAATATATAGAACAGACAGAAAGCGAGAAGCGGTCAGAGGCAAATGGAGAAAGTGAGACAGACAGAGACAAAGATAACCACAGTGCGACAGACAGAATGATACAGAGATATGCTCTGGCATGATCTATGATACAGAGACCTGAAACAGCTGCGAAGGCCAGCTGCAGCTGAAGCCAGTGACGATGTTGTCGATCGAGGTACATGTATAATAGAAGGAGGGAATCCGGGCGTCAAATGGGCGTCCCTAACACAGAGTATCACATGAAACGATCCGAACAGCGTGTCGAAACTTCAATCACATTCTCAGCGAAGTTTAACCGCCCCCATCCGCACACGAGTACAAGTAATTGAGACTGCGTTCCAGCACGCGATACAAATAATCAGATTTGTTCCGCCGCATTGTCCAAAAATGAGAGATGGATCATAGCCCAGACCCCCCCCGACTTCTGATAGCTTGGCCTATATCAAGCATCTGCTTGACTGCTTCATGCACTTGAGTCTGTACGACAGACAATAATTATAACTGATTAGGCTCTAAGGCACAGCGTGGAATAAAGGGAAACAAAACAGCTGATCGTCTGCATATAATAATGTGAATTTCAAATCAGCCACCAGTTGCTCATCAGCAGCGCAGTAAAAAGTCAAAACAAACCAATTAAACCATTAAAATGCTCTGCTTCATGCGTAATATTTCACGCAATGTTTTGCAAATGCAATACTGCCGAATGCACGCATTTGACCTCGGATTATAACACCCAAGATTTATCGACTTGATCTATGGAATGTGGAAGTAGATTCCTATGGGGTTTCTTCACCCATTGGGAGTTTTCAGGGGTGGTGGACTTTAGGGTACACGTGGTGGCACCGGCACGACTGACCGAGAGGCGTATTCTCCTGCTGCAGTATCCCGCATCTTTTGCTGAGCTTCCATCACATCACGTGCTGAGTTCACAGGGCGACCGGATGCAGAGAGATAAATGGCTTCGAGGTCCATGACAGAGGCGCCATATAATTATAGTTAAATGTACATACACAATGTACACATGCACAGACGCAGCATGTAGTCGTACACATCACTATGCCACCGAGTTAACAAAGCGAATCCAAGTGGCGATAAGTTTCGACTTTGATGAATGGTTGTTGGGACGTTCAGCCATCAACAGCTGAGATTATAAACGATGTTGCTGCTGCTGCTGCTGCTGAGATGAGCAGAAGAGGATGAAGGCTGAGAAGGAGGACGAGGATTGGGAGGAAGAGGAGGTGGACAGAGGAGGAGGGAGAGAAGGAAAAAGTGGAGAGAAAACGAGGGCTAAGGAGGAGGACGAGAATTGAAAGAAGGAGGAGGTGGAAAGAGGTGGAGGGAGGGGAAGAGGACGAGGATGCAGTATGTAGAATGTAGGAGGAGGAGGTGGACAGAGGAGGAGGAGGGAGAGGAGGAGGTGGGAAGAGAAGGAGGGAGAGGATGAGGACGAGAATTTGGAGGAGAAGGTGGAAAGAGGAGAAGGGAGAGGAAGAGGACGAGGATTACATAAAGAGGACGAGGACTTAATTAGTTAAAACTAGCAAAAAATCGTCATTATCCTCCGATTGGAAGTAATTTACCATGCAGAATACGAAGGAAAAGAAGTGGTTGTGCAGTTGAAAAAATTCCTTAAAAACAGCCCTGCCGGACTAGCGCTGTAAATAAATGAGAAATGCGTTGAGAAACCATAAGAATCTCGTGAAAGGCGTCAATGATTATAAGCAGAGGAAAGGAAATTAAATTGAGGAGAATACTATAGGGTGACACGAAAGTTCGTTCACCGTTTTCAAAATGCGTTATCTCAGTAACGGCTTTATATTTCTTTATAATATTTGGTCAGTGTATACATCAGTCAAATGAAAGATATTGGTACAAATTTGATTATGATCAGGTCCGTTTTCACCATTATTTATATGAGAATGTAAAGACGACCAGTTTTTGCGGAAAAACTGCGTTCATCAAATTTGCGCAGTAAAGAAAATGTGTACATGCCTAGCCTCGTATATAAGCGGGACAAGACACTGTTGTTACCTATATAGAACATACACAGACGTAGGCTATTAGTGTACAGTATCATCTTTCTGCTTAATGACGGTCCTGACTCTATCCAGCATAGGAAGAGTAAGCCTATACGTTTCGCCTGCTCCAAAGATGAAGTTAGTCCTTCAGTTATGGTTTGGGGTGGGATGACTGCCAGGGGTCTCACTAAACTTCAAATTGTGCCAAATGGTACCAGACTGAATTCGCAGTAGTACATACATCACCAACATTCTCGAGCAGATCGTGAAGCGAGCGTTCGAGAGAGAAAATGACAACGGCAGTGTCATGCAACGAAAGTTGTTTATTGAGCAGAATGGAGCACGCTGTCATACATCAGCTGTGACGATAAAGTGTCTAGACGACAACCATCCGTCACACATAAAGCCGAAGGATTGGCCAGCCAACTCTCCGGACCTCTCTCCGATTGATAACTTGTTGAGTATTTTATCTCTCAGCAAACAAACGACAGTTTTGTGACTGTGAATAATTTATTGAAGGCCTATTCGAATGCGAAGATTTAATTTCCGCTGAAACCTGGCAGCATTTTGGTCACTAAAAAGCAATATCCCACTATAGTAGCCAAAACCTATAAATAAAAACGTCGCCATAAATTTTATCGTCTCTGTCATTCTTTTGTGCTTTGTCCCTAATTACATTTTTTGTTGGTGAAGAAATATGTATCTTTTCCGATTAATTTCTGAGTTATTAATATTTTCTGAATAACCTGGGAAATGAAGGAAGATGACTGGCACACACATTTGTCTACACATATAATATGCTTGAACCATGTACATCGCACTCATTTCAAGATTAAGCTTAACTTTGTTTTCTACGTGTTACGTTGAACTTTGTTGAAGTCCTATGCGAACTACTTTTGTCACAGGCGTTTAGTCACGTCTTTATTATCATAATAATTATGGCACGCATTTGCCCATAATGACTCTGCGTCGCATGGACCTATAATATAGGCGCATCGTTACGCTTGGTCTTTGGGAACATCATCCTGGTGCTTTGAGGGATAACTCTTTGCACGTGAGTCTGATGCTAATAGAAGTCTCTTCAGTTAGACTCTGGAAGTCCACGAGTATTGAATTTTGCAGTAAACCCAATTAAGGCTGCTCATTTATTGATTTAAGGTTTCTTCACAGAAACCTTAGCGTTAACCATTTTGACTCATTGGCCATTAAATACACACATCGAGCCGCTATAAAAAATACAGTAATGTTTCCTTTTTGCGAAACTGAATTGAATTGCATAGTTAGATGCATCATAATTGTCTCTTTATTGTCGTCAGCCGTTGCATGATATCATGGTATCTCCGTACGTGGTTCCGTAGACGTTTAAATATATTGGCCAAAATGAGTCGGAATGACAGCTCAATGCTCACAGGTAAGACCAAGACCGTAACCAGGATTTTATTTCGAAGTGTTTACCCGACCGTAATCAAGCCCATGAGTGAGTAAATCGAAACCACTGACTAAGGTTTCGGAGAAGCGTCGTAGCCTATAGGCTATCAAACGGGGTTTTGGACGTACCACGGTACAATACATTTCACAAGGAAGCTGTTGCATCATGTGTTAGTAAATGAATCATTTCATTATTACAATATTTCATTTCGTGGTTGTTCAAAAATCCAAAACTAGCTACGGCCCTGAGTAAGACTAAACTATTACGCAGATAGGCTAATGCAAAATCATATTGAAATTGAAGTACTGTTTTTATTTACGGCCTCGCAGAGACCAAACTCTGCTCAAAACTGTTATCTTCATAGATGACGATGATCTATTAACAAGACCAAACAGTGATACTTGGTGCATAATAACACTCACAAATCGTAGAAGTTCATTCTTCGTGTAGTTTCATTACTAATATGAGCGGCCGTGTACAGAAACAACCTCGAAATGTCTTCATGCATTTCATTTGTGAATGAGTCGTCCAACATGAAAACATCCCTCAAATGAACTTTACACTGATACCTTATGTATTCCAGGAAATCAATCGCATGAATATGTACAAGAACATTGAAATCCATGTTTAAATCCGACATGTTGTATTTCGTCTTAAACATCATTCGGCTTGTAATTGCCTTAACAAGCGACAGCAAACCAAGTAAGATTTGAATATATTTGTCAAAAATTCCTGACCATATGTTGGAAATTATTATTGGCAATGTCTGCTTTCCAAAGCACACCAAATAAGTCAAACTGTCTATGATTGTTTCTGCAAAGTAGAGGCTCTTGTCACAAATGGCCAATGCCTTTCTGTAGTTTTCACGAGCACGGCAATTTATTTCTTCTCCCGATAGAATTGTCCAGTAAAAGTTCGCTTCATATGCAGCTGTATGGAAGTAAGTTGGTTTTACCATTTCTTTATTCATCACGTTAAAGACCAGTTCCAAAATACTTGCAACTTCGCTCCGTCGTGACAATTCGGTTCTGCTATAGCATGATTCGCGATGTGTTGAATTTCTATGCAGAGGAATAGATTCTGTTGTCTGAGGGTTGTTCTTAAGTGATTCAATGCTGTAGCTGTTGTGTATGGTCTTACATAATAACTTTGCGAATATGATGTGGAAATTATCCATAGGCGAAATATCAATCTGCATGAAGCCATCAACTGCATTCTCCGCTGCTCGATTGAAGCACTCTTCGACTTCCTGTGATCCATTTAATTTCTCATTCAAGTCTGTAGACAATGCAAGTCGACGATGGACAGTAAGGCATTGAAATAAGTTGAAGAAACTAGATCGGAACAAATCACTTTTTTCGAAATCACTGTCATGTGCATACATCTGTCTTCCTTCCTGTCTGGAAGGATCAACAATATACGAGAGTCTTGTTCTCAGTTGAATAGTAAAGAGCAGATTAGTCGGTATGCGTATTGGAAACTCTTTGAATCGGTCACTGTCGATATTTTGTTTAGCAAACTGATCGACTAATTTCAATGAATCGGTTAGAAACTGAGCCTCTCTTTCAAAATCATGATCCGCTGGCAAATTATCCAACATGTTGTTACCAGGCATGAAATAGTTTCGACACTGCTTACTTATCAACCATTCAATCATAGTGATTAGCAAGTTCTGTATGCTGGAGTTTATGCTACCAGCCAACCAGAATTTCTTGGAATTTTCTTCACACGCCCACAACATTAGAGTTTTGAAGTGATAAGTGGTGAGGGAGGTCATCTTCTTTCCGCCACACTTTCGTACGACATCGGTCTTGATGAGACGCAGAATGTGATAGACAAACAACTGTTCATCGCTCCGCGTGTGGATTAGGATAAGCTCCGCCTCAGAAAAGGAGAATCGCCATTCGTTTGAACAAAGCTGACTTCCCTGGTGTGCTTTAGCAACTAGAAAGCATCCATTGTTGACAATTCTATTCACGGTCGTCTCTGGTGGCCAACCATTCTTCCGTTCACGCAATCTCCATTCGTTTGCCTCACACGGCCAATTTGGACACCAGATTGCATCTACGAGATCCCGAGATAGAGTCTGAAAATTGGCCAACCATTTACTTGTGGAAGGCGATGCTAAGCCAGCTGGAATGTCTGACTTCTGGACGAAAACCTGCGAATATGCCGGTCTCTCCTCAGGAAGCATCGCATATGTGTACGGTTTAAGTTTATTGTTATTTGTAGCATACAGTCTCAGGTAGCCACAGTGTGAATCTTCAGACCGAATAATGAGCATAGTTCCTTTGAAGTCTTCTGGAGCCTTTGCATCGTTGTTAATAGCGCAGATGTTTCTACGATACTTGATATTGTCAATGTCCGTCACATTTTCCAGAAAATACATAGCAGGGATTTCAAAACAGCTGCCGGTATTATACAGTTGCACGAGACAAAATTTTCGACATAGAAGTTGATCAATAAAACACGAGAACTCCGTTTCCTGTTTCGCTACGTCGATCTGGGTGTAAGCTGACATTTCCTTCACTGCTTAGGCTGCAATAATATAATTATGGAAGGGGATTCGTTGGAAAATCTAATTAGACCTAACAGTTTGTGTTTTAAAGATCAAATATCAAGTATGTAAATCTTCATAATTTTTAAATTGAAAAATTTTGAACGAAAAAGAACTTTGTTTCTGAAGAAGGCAAGAGGATACGGTACCTATTAGATATCACCACGTCATTTCCCGACTTTGATAGGACATCATGCGCATGGATGGAGTTTGGTTTCCGTTCTTGGGGGTTAACCCCGAGTTTGGACCTTCTTAGGGGGTGGGGGGCTAACCCCAAAAGGATACCATTTTGATGTTAAAAAACGTTGAATCTGGGTCATCTGGGGGGGGGGGGGGCTTAGCCCCCTTGCCACTGATAAACTCCGCCCATGATCATGCGAATCAAATCGCTTCTTCTAGGCGTAAACAGAATATTGGTAGAGTCCGATATTACTTGGTCTGACCTGCTTTATTTTTTAATAAAATACGTCGCTTTCCAACCGATTGTAGACTCTAGAGCCTATTTTGTGTGCTCTATAAATAATTCTCAATATCATCACTGAGATTGATTTGCACAGATGAGAAATAACTCAAATAGGCTACTTTTGCTAAAGTCATAATCGAAATCGAAAAATATCAACGAGTTACTCACCCTCGCTAGCGTAATTGCTCTTCGCTAATGTTTAAACATAGACAAATCTTTAACTCTTATCGTAACATAATGATAATCTGACTGTTGCTATGCCTTGCATGCAATATGCATGCAATATCGCGTGGCGGTGACGATGTAGTGTCAAGGATAAAAGAGAAAACACTTCTTAACTGTAAACTGAAAAGTTTTAGAGCCTCTCATGAACAATTATACATGCATTTGTATTGCCCGTTCGACGTTCCTCATGAGCTACAAGTTGCCCATTAGACTAAAATGTCGCTACCAGTCAGCCCTTCGGCGGTGGGTCGGCTTGTTGGTTGTTCGGTTGGTCGGTCAGGTTGTTGCGGTAATAGCAATGTCTCATTGCGCCTGGGCTTTATGACGCAGTCGAGCGTATCGCTGATGCGCAAGTAGAACTGATCTCAGTAGGCCCTAATTAACCAGAGCGCAATGATTCACTCTTTACGCAGCTCCTGCTGTGCTGTAAGCAGACTAATGCACCTAAGAGGATCTGAGTGCTTTCCCCCCCCGGTAACAGCTAAATCATAGCTAACCGCCAATTAAATAGCCTACATCTTGATCACTAACAAATCCAATATGACCGTTTGCTGGTTATGGCGTCTCGCAATAATCCATGCATCTCTACACAACTATTATGCCTGCGAATGAGAATTAGGCCTACCTCTTGTCATTTCTCAATCTCCATTAATAATGTACCAAGAATTTTCTTATTAGGCCTACATGTGCACTTAACAGTTCACAATTGGCTTTTCCGCAGCGTCGGCAATTCAAAAATTTTCAAAAATTCTGCCTAGGCCTATTTACTAGTGATTCCAAGGCGATCAATGCGTTGATGTTCTATCTATCTATCTATCTATCTATCTATCTATCTATCTATCTATCTATCTATCTATCTATCTATCTATCTATCTATCTATCTATCTATCTATCTATCTATCTATCTATCTATCTATCTATCTATCTATCTATCTATCTATCTATCTATCTATCTATCTATCTATCTATCTATCTATCTATCTATCTATCTATCTATCTATCTATCTATCTATCTATCTATCTATCTATCTATCTATCTATCTATCTATCTATCTATCTATCTATCTATCTATCTATCTATCTATCTATCTATCTATCTATCTATCTATCTATCTATCTATCTATCTATCTATCTATCTATCTATCTATCTATCTATCTATCTATCTATCTATCTATCTATCTATCTATCTATCTATCTATCTATCTATCTATCTATCTATCTATCTATCTATCTATCTATCTATCTATCTATCTATCTATCTATCTATCTATCTATCTATCTATCTATCTATCTATCTATCTATCTATCTATCTATCTATCTATCTATCTATCTATCTATCTATCTATCTATCTATCTATCTCGTTAAATATATAAAATGAGCTAGAGGTTAAGGTGGGTTGGGTTAAAGTCTCAAATGCGTAAAATATGCTAGCCGCTTAATTAAACTACGGGTAAAATCTCATATGTGTAAAAAAAGCCTCCTTGCTGATCAAGACGAATTGAACTGGTTTACAGCACTACTTGTAACTGATTTATTAGCTGATTTTTTCTTCAATGGAAAACACCCCCAGCTTGTATATAACCCCTTGTCTTAGTCACTTAATTAGATGATGTAGATGACTCCATAGCACCAGCGCTAACCGCTCGTTTATTGTCTCAAAACCTTTCCCTAGCTACTCGTTTTTTCTTCAATGGAAATCACCCTCAGATTGTTAACTATATGCTGATTTAACTGATTCATTAGCTGATTTTTTCTTCAATGGAAAACACCCCCAAGTTATCCAAAAGACATCTACTGAGCAGACCTATAATTGTTAGTCGGGAGTGATCATTGGTGGTATATTCATATAACCAGAAATAAGGTAACATGAGAAAAAATTCATTAATCAAGGACATGGAGCACAATAATGAGGATAAGGTTAGGATATTAACCGCAAATTAAACCAATTGGGACGTATTATTTATCACAAATAACCCAGTAATAGGCCTACCCATCAGTTCAGATGGACTCCTCTGAATGAATTATAGTTAAACCAGATAAACAGGTGATTGTAATTGCTCTAACATGAATAAACAAATCTGGAATTTATTTACCTTATATATATATAGGCAAATATAACAATTAATTATTTTTAAACAAGGGCGTGCAATCGCTTTGATCAATGCATACGGTGAATGTCTTGCCTTGCAGCATATTTATTTAGGTTATTTGCGGATCAAAGCTCAAAACATCTCTGAGATTTACGAAATAGGCTACGGATTTGAGAACTCTATCTTTCTCTCACACCGACTCCTGCTGTGATAACGGGCATAGAAAGCGAAATAACAAAAAATACAATCGTGTGCAATGCAAAGTGTGACCCTCATTTATTTTTATTTTTATCTCATACAGTTTCAATGTCAGCCAGTAACAAGGAACCGATTTTGAATTTAGACCAGATAAATGTTTTATTATCATTGAATGTTTTATCGCAGCGCGGTATCGGCTGTCTATTGTGAACTTCGTCTTTGAGGATATAATAGTTGGTAGAGTTGAAGATCCATGGCATGGCGATGACGCTTTCACCTCCAAAACCACCATTCACGATTCCTCCAGTGACGCTGACAGTTTACTTTACACCCAGATAGGTCCCAGCTGCAGAAGGTTCAAGTTTCTCTAATTCGTCGCCAGCTCCATAGAAAACAATTTTGACGCCGTTTCCTAGTCCGGCCAACACGGTATCAGAGGAGCTTCCCAAAGCATGGAGAACTTCACTCCCCCATGCTGGTGCACCCCTCTTTCCATAGGACTCGATTGACTTTTCATTTTTCACGGCCATTCCTCTGACGTCTAAAACAATAGGAAAAATTATTATGCTTATTTTTATTATTAGGCCTACTATTATTATTCTTAATATTATCATTAGAACAACGTCATTTATTGCAAAACAGACAAGTTCCTATTGTGATAACTATTCCGAAAAGTAATAATAATAATAGTAAGTAGTAGTAGTAGTAGTAGTAGTAGTAGTAGTAGTAGTAGTAGTAGTAGTAGTAGTAGTAGTAGTATTTCAGCTGCTGCCGCCGCCGCTGCTGCTGCTGCTACTACTACTACTACTACTACTACTACTACTACTACTACTACTACTACTACTACCACTACTACTACTACTACTACTACTACTACTACTACTACTACTACTACTACTACTACTACTACTACTACTACTACTACTACTGCTACTACTACTACATGCACTTGTACCAACGTTTTTCTACATGTATATGCACTCAGAGATTTAACGCCATAGCCTTCAGAGGAACATTCTCACAACCAACCGGGGTCGAGGACGACCACTTCGACCAGCCATACTAATAATTAATTAAATGCATTTTACATTTGTTTCTATAGTAAGCAGTTGTAGGCAAACTATTCGTACATTATGTCAGCGTTTTGTCAGGCGTTCACTGTTCAGCAAGCACAGCCAGTTGGCATTGCACAGTTTGTAACGGAAATAAAGGATGGTATAATAATAATAATAATAATAATAATAATAATACTAATAATAATAATAACAATAATCATGAAATTCCACTGGCCATTGAAACTCTCTATAGGCCATGGTAATTCAAGAGGCATTGAATTTATCACAGATTTGGGTCGTCACTTGACGAAGGCGACGGACGAATTGAGAGAAACGACATTCCTCTATCAAAGACTTTCGGTGACCATTCAGCGCTTTAACGCTGTCGCCTTCGCGGGTTCTTTTGTTGTAGCTTGATAGTAGTAATAGTGTTAATAATAATAATAATAATAATAATAATAATAATAATAATAATAATAATAAACTAGGCAAACTATTACAAAACAGCTCCAAGCATAATTTCTGTAAATCCCGAAAGATCCTAGGTACCTCGGGTAAAAAATAAATAAAATAAATAATAATAATAAAAATAATAATAATAATAATAATAATAATAACAACAAATGGATGTTGATTGAAGGTTCTTAAATAGCTGAAATAGAAGCTAGATTGATAAAAAAGCACTTGAGAATTAGAAACTGATTAACAGCATTTTTATAGCTGAAATAGAAGCTGGAGTCATGAAAAACGTTTGAGAAATGGAAGATGAATTAATGGCTTCTAGCCTATATTAAATAAAAACAGGATCCATAAAACGACGCTTGATAAATGGAAGCTTGATCGATGGTTTTCTAGCTGAAATGGAAACTGGATGCATTATGAAGGAAATGAATGAAAAGCATCAATTCAGTTCCATTTCTCAAGCATTCTTTTCACCAATACAGCTTCCATTTTATCCGAACCATTTTGTCCATGCCATTTTGTGACTTTTTGTCCGTAGGCCTACCATTTTGTTCGTACCATTTTGTTAAAATACAATTTTCTCCGTTATCATTTTGTCCGATCACCATATTGGTCATAGGAAGATCAGTAATAGGACGATCGACGATCCGTCATGTTCCGTAAATAAACGACATGTTAATAAACCGTTTTGCAGAGTAGGCTGTCTTCTTTATGTAAACTTATCAATTAAGTCGCTCAGCGTTTTCAGACAAATACAATAAGTGCCAAAACTTTGTAGGACAGTTACTTACATGTATCAAGTGACTTAAAAGGACTGATGATGCAGATGGAACTGATTATAATATTATTATTGTCTGAAACGCACTTAAAGGAATTAGGCATTGATCCCCACGGCTTTTAATCAGTGATGGGAAGTATTTTCAATATTAGTATTCAAAATAACTAATGCGACTTTCCTAAATTGTATGTAATTATACTTTGGCCCAGAGTAGGCTACTTGTACTTCGCATTTAAGATACTTCTCCCAGTAAATTATTTTATACTTGCAATATGAAGTATTTGAACTTGTATTTTAAATAATTTCATGATCAAATATTTATAATTCTACTCAAAATACATTTAAAAACTATTTCCCCATCGCTGCTTTTGGCTTGTGTTTCACTCAAGTCGAAAACAATCTTGTGGTGAACATCTTCAAGCTCTATCTGTTACTGACTTATATCCTCTCCGGGTTACCTGACAAAATGTCGCCAACAAAATGTCGCCCACAAAATGTCGCCGTGACAAGATGTCGCAAGGCAAAACGTCGCAGTGACAATATGTCGCAACACAAAATGTCGCCGACAAAATGTCGTAGAAAACATGTATTATCAAAATGTATTAGCATTATTCATGAAGATTTTCGGAGACATTAACAGATTTAATATTAATATCACTGAAGCTTTGTAGTCAGTGACGGTGCCAGGATTTAAGTTTTGGGGGTTGAAGTTCATCCAGACGTTGAGGGGGACAAATCGCGGAGAAAATTTTCCGTTTTTCAATCGCCAAAATTTCTGACGACCTTGTTTAGTCATTTAGTCTGGATCTCAAGAAAATATTCAATTTCGCAAGTCAAATAGCTGACGACCTTTTTTAGTCGTTTGGTCGAAATTTCGTGAAGATATTCCATTTTTCCTGTACTAGAAACCCTGATCTTTGAGGGTGGGAGTGGCTTAACCCCCCAACCTCCGTGTAGCCGCCACTGTTTTGCCTTTCATCGCTGACATTTTGTTGGAATGTGCATGGGTCCGTTGACACTACTAGGCCTTTTAACCAGTTCATTCCATTTTTTTAAATAGTCGATTATTAAAAAAAACTGGTATTTACTCATTGAGCCTACTACTATTGTGCCATTTTGACGGCGATATTTGTCTTGCGACATATTGTCACCGCGACATTTTGTCGGCGAGATTTTGTATTGCGATATTTTGTCGTTGAGTCCCTCTCCGTCGTTGATAATAATATTGAACACGTAGATATCCGTTTAACTCCACCCATTCTATTCTGTTCCTTAAGAATGATCTCAAACTGTCCTATTCATATCTAGTCGTGGTTGGCTTGGAACGCTTCTGAGTGGCCTTACTCGAAGAGGTGCAATTTAAAACTTCCAAAATAGTATAATAGTAGGCTTCATGCATTGGTACAATTAATATTAATTAATTAGCACATAAGATAGGCTACATAATTCATCATTACGCATGCACGATATAAGACTGCTGTACCCATGTTAAAACTGCTGTACCCATGCTATGCAGTATTATACATACCAGAGAAGCTGCTGAAGACGACGAGAAGACCAATGAGGAAGATTGCGCACAGCTTCATCTTTGCTTCTGACTGATGTCTGAGTTGTTTCTGATCTCGAGATGCAGTAGACAGTTACTGTAGACGTCACTCTGTCAGGATGAGTATGAGAATAGCAATTCATCGGTCGACTTATATTCTCTCTATCCGTCGTTGATAGTTGAACACGTAGATAGCCGACCGTCTAAACATCTGTGACCCTCAACCGACGTCATCACTTTCTCACATCGATATTTTAAGTCGTTAATCTACTATTAATTTTCTGTCGTATAATAAAATTTCATCTTATACCGTAAAGAGACCCATAGAGATAGGCTACATTGATGTTGTTTTTGTCTTGTCCATATTTTGATGTTGCGGATATTCAGAAGGTCTTCTTATTAATAAAAAAATAATATTTGGTCTAGGCCTTTTACATACCGATGGAGAGTACGATAAAGTTATTCAGATTTGTCACTCCAGTCTTTTCCATGCACCGACATATCCCTTGCCTTTTACAAACTACAAGTTACATGCGACATGCACTACATTGTCAAAAAGTTTTTACATTATGTTTAACTAAGTAAAACAGATGATTGACAAGTTACCAATAACTAATGACCAGAGAAGAAGAGCATTATTGGAGTTGGATGCATATCATTGAAATCGTTACGTGTACTAAGTGACGACTCGAATCAGATGCAGTCAACGACTGTACTAAACGTCGTCACTTTATACATGTAGATAGGCCTGATAGACTACTTCGTCGAAATATGAATTCACAAATGCCGATCATTCAAATCACTATAATATTCGTAGCGATAAAAGTACGGTAGGACCTGACCCTTTTATTTTTGGTCGGAGGTTAGAAGCACGTGGCTGAGGCAGATACATTTACATTGACTCAGTCTCCGAGCTTTGCCATCCGACTATTTCCATGCTTTTGACAAGCAACATAGGACAAGCAATGGATTCCCAAGCAGTCTTGTACATTAGACCTACTAATGGCAAATGGTGCGTAAGTTAGCAATCAATGCGCTGTGGCAAGCCAGCAAAGGCGACATTGCAGTAATCGATTCGGCTCAGGATCAAACTTTCCACCAGATGATGTGTCGCATCCTGTGTTTTTAGACCGAGACAGAAATCTCAGCTGCAGTTGTCTCGGTATTGCAAAGCTGGTTCGCACAACTTCGGTATTGTACGACATCATTGACAGATCATTTTCGAACATAGGATTGAGATAGCGGACCTCATTTTTTGGCAGAGGCGTAGCGACCGCCCTCCGTACCCTTCGACCGGATGGGGCCCCCGAGAGGAAGGGGCCCCTAAAGTGGCCCAAAAATGAAAGGTATAACTAAGTTATTGACATTTATTGAAGCTAAAGTGGACAAAAAATGAAAGGTATAACTAGGTTATTGACATTTATTGAAGCTATCGCAGAATCCATGTGAGTTTTACTGACAAAACCGTAAAGTAAATACGTAATAGGCCTACATGTATACTGTAGGCCTAAGTGTATATAATTATGACCCCTGTATAATAGTGTATAATTATTGCATAAAATAAATGCAACATGCCAGTGTCTGCATTGTAAGGGGCCCCGCCGCCCCGGATATATGTTCGGAGGGGGCCACGTTCTTTGTTGCTACGACCCTGTTTTTTGATTCAACAGTATTCCCACCAATAGCGAATGGGCTGTGCTCTAATAATTTACTTTCCATCCTGCGTGAGGACGAGCAGTAGAGTCGTTCAGTGTATGCCCAGCGGTGCAATGGTTCGCATCAGATAGAGTCACTGAGTCTAACAAGCGCTGTGATGACTCGTGTCTAATGGAGTCATGGAGTACAGCAAGTGATGGGATGACCTTGACCAGAGGGTGTCGTCAGCGCTACAGGAGCTCAGTGCAATGTAGGTGGTATTGATTCTCAGTCGCGTAAAAGAGTCTTTAAGTGTTCATAGACGACATTTTTAGTATTCCATAAAAATTGGTTCTAAGATTTTATTGTCTCTTAAAACACTCCGACCAAGCGCAGTGTGAGCTTATAGGCTCAAACGCCTGACGAAGAAATATCAATAAAGTGGATTTCGACCTTGCCCTTTCCAATTCTCTCGTCTGTTAAACACGTGACTTCGCCTCGGCCAATCGTTGATCGTCAAGCTGTTTCTTCGACGACGTGGAACACAGTGCGACGCCATCTTGGTGAATCTACTTGTTCCAAATTCTTCTTCAATATCGCATACAGGAAAGACATTTTGTTGTAACTACTAACATTTCGATAACGTCTTCAGAAGTTTGTTATTTCTAAGATGCTTTCCACGCTGTCAAATAAGACTGACTGTTGCCGCATGCGGTACCTCGGTTGGCACAATAATAATTACCAATTATTTTACTGGTCATAATTCTATTGACTCAGAGAAACATGTGAGATAGACCTACGGTATGGATCTATGAGTTGGACATCGGAGATAGGTGTGTGAGATTACCGTAATCAGGTAGACATAATTATTATGAAAAAAGCTACATTACAGAGTAACAGAGGTATGAGATTGAACCATAGTAGGCTAATCGTAATCATGAATTTACACAGCGTCCTCCAAGTGAAGTCTCTCAAAGACACTCGAGAAGCGACAGTACCAAACCACAATCAACGAGAATGGTTCTCAAACGCTCATGGGTAACAAGGGCCAAGGACGACCAAGAAGTTAATCAGGGAAACTGCTAGCCTCGCTAAGTAACTTATTCCAGAACGATAGAGAAACTTTTATGCTGCACTGTGGAAATTCGAATCATAGGGACAACCATGTCACAATTATAGGCTACGACCTGGAACGGATAAACCTATTGAGACTGCCTGTGAGATATCTATAGATTATGACATGTCAATACGCCGACGTCGCTACGCGACGGTTGGCTACATGAGTGGACCAAAGTACTCCAGCAAGATCTATCCTTTACAGTCCGCAATAGCGCCGATCCTGATAAACCGGTCCACTGCGTGATGTTATCAAGCCAGCATATTCTAGATCTACCGCGACCGCGAACACCCTGCACCAATCCCGTCATGATTATAATATAGCCAATTACATTAAAATTAATGAGGTGGTTCTGTTCGACAGCAAAATATGAAATAAACCGGGATGTCAAGTGAATTAATCTTTGCTGCACTGTGGAAATTCGAATCATAGGGACAACTAGGTCACAATTATAGGCTACGACCTGGAGCGGACAAACCTATTTAGACTGCCCGTGAGATGTAGATTATAATGTAGGTAATTACATTAAATGAGGTAATCTGTTCGACAGCAAAATATGAAATATACCGGGATGTCAAGTGAATTATTCTTTGCTGTGATTGAGGAAAGAAAATTTACTTACCCAGTAATTGACTAATCGCAGTCTATTCAGCTCACACTTTTCCTTGTGACTTTTTACTTCACCTTCGCTGGTCGCTTTTACTTGACTGCCACCTTCGCTGCGGTTATAGTGTGTGTACCAAACTGTTGTTGTTTGCGTCACTACGATAGGACTTCAAGGTTTGTATTGAGATGTCGTCGTATTTAAACTGTTGATGTTGAAGGCATCACCTTTTGCATCGTCTGTAATGTAACTAGTAAATAGTCAATTTGGAACTGTGTCTAAACCGTCTTATTTGGGTCAGAAGAATCAACTATAATTATCGTGAGCAATGTGTCCCGATGTGTCCCGATGTAAGAGATTTCAGGTGATATATCGATGACTTGGATCCCGAAGACCAGATGGAGACATAAAATTAGGAGAAGAAGGAGGAGGAGGAGAATGAGAAGGAGAATGAAGATGAGGAGAATGAGGAGGTAGAGAAGATTGAGGAGAAGGAGGAAGAGAAAGTGAAGGAGAGGAGGAGGAGTAAAAGGAGGAGGAGAATGAGAAGAATGAGGTGGAGGAGGAGGAGAATGTGGAGCAGGAAAATCAGGAGAATAAGGAAGAGGAGAAGAGGAGAATGAGGAGGCTAATAAAAAGGAGAGGAGGATGAGGAAAATAGGGGGATGAGAATGAGGAGGAGAATAAGTAGGAGAGGATGATGATGAGGAAAACGAGGAGGTGAACGACGAGAAGGAGGCGAATGAGGAGGAGGAGAGTAGGAAGAGAATGAGGAGGAGAATGAAAAGGAGAAAATGGGGGAAAAAGGAGAAGGTGGAGAATGAAGAGGAGAAATTGGAGAAAGGAGGAGAAGCATAATGAGGAGGAGAATGAGGAGGTAGAGAAGATGTAGTAGGAGAATGAGGAGCAGGAAAATCAAGAGCAGGAGAATAAAAAGAGGAGGAGGAGGAGGAGGAGAATGAGAATGAGAAGGAAAATAAAATGGATAGGATGAGGAGGAGGAGGAGGTGACTAAAAAGGAGGAGAATGAGGAGGAAGAGGAGGAGGAGGAGAATAAGGAGGAGATAATGATGAGGAAGAAAATGCATGTGGAGATCGAGGGAAGGAGGATGCGAACGAGAAGAATGTGGAGGAAGAAAATGAGGAAAATGTGAAGGAGGAGAATGAGGAGGATAAGGAGAAGAATGATAATGAGGAGGATGTGGAGAAGAATGAGAATGATAAAGAGAATGAGGAAAGGGAGAATGAGCAGGAGAAGGAGGAGTGAGGACGATGAGAATGTGGAAGAGACGGCAGAAGAGCTGAAGCATTTAGAACGAAAGCTATTGTAAAGCTGTTCAATTCATCCGGGTAAAATTGTAATAATGATTATACCGGATGCCCAACGTTTTTCGCCAATAATTATCTTGGCCAGAAGTAAGAATTTGTAAATCAAATTTTGCAGGCTAAGGCAATTCATATACATGGCGGGCCAAAAAAGACCCTCTTAGGTTTTTTGCCAATATTTTGGCCAGAAGTAAAAATTTCGAAACGAAATTTAGGCTACAGTCTTAGGGCAATTCATAAAATTTCGAAACGAAATTTACAGTCTTAGAGGCAATTCATAATATGAATTGCCTCTAAGACTGTAAATTTGGTTTCGAAATTTTTACTTTTGTACATATTATACAGGGTGGGCCAATAGGAATGCAACAACTTTGACGCCTTATAACGTAAACAATTTTTATCTGAGCGTCTTGGCCTATATATCAGATTAAACATAATTAACCATTTTATCATTCTGCAAAATATCTAAGAGATACTATTACGACTTTTTGAGATAATGTTATTAATGTTCGATGTCCCTTTTTTGCCATGAAACTGCAAGAAAAAACCAAAAGTCTTAAACGGAATATGTCAATGACTCAATTCTAAACAATCACTAGTTCTAACAATTAATAACAATTCATATCTTGAGTGAATTTATCATAAGTCAAACAAATATTCAATATGACCACCACGTGCTTTAATGACAGCATGGACACGAGACGACCACTGATCAATGGCTGAGGCCACCAGTGCTCGGGTTATTTCAGCCCAGCAGTAAACAATCAATTTTTTAAAATGTTCAATGTCACGTATCGGTTCACGATAGACCAGTTGCTGAAGACAACCCCAGCTCGAATAGTCAACCGGGTTTAAATCCGAATTGTTCGGTGGCCAGTTCTCCGGTTCAATAAACTCTGGTACGTTAGCTTTCAGATAGGCAACCGTATGACGTGAACGATGCGCCGGCGGAAGAACGTTTGCGACCACAGTTGCGGCTGTTAGACGTTCCCGTGGCATCAATTTGTTTAATCAATCGATGTAGAGCATATTTATTCCATTTTCTAGAAGGGAATTCTCTGAACATCTGATGTGCATTGTATTCTTTTTCTACTCTTAAGATTCTGATTAAAATTCTATCCTCTTCTGTGAGTGGTGCCATAATGTTCATTATTTACATTCAAAATTGAGAGGTGTGCGCCGCACAGAAATTTTTATTTAACTGGTGCCGTATATCGGCGCAAGATTTGACACAGTAGTAGAATGGATAATTACCTTCAATTTAGTATATTGATCACAGTGTTCGGATAAAAATTGTTCAAGTTATGAGGCGTCAAAGTTGTTGCATTCCTATTGGCCCACCCTGTATTGTATATACACACGATGGCCAGATTTCGTCAAAATATTTCAAACGCAACAAAAGTTATGACACTTTTAGTGAGGCCACCCATCGTTTTTTTGACGATTCAAAAACGAAACGCAAAAAAATTTGATTTTTTGCCAATATCTGACCAAAAGTAGGAACTTAGAAATGAACTTTTACAGGCTTAAAGACAATTCATCTTTAATCAGAACTGTAGCATACTTAAACACCTTTAAAATGGTATCATTCTATTTAATAATAAGGTTTCAATATAATTCGATTATGTTTTAGTCTAGACGAAGTTCCAAATCCGAGACGGAACGAAAGCTATCAAATATTATAGTAGATGTTGACGAGAAAGTCGGTTGATGAGCATCAGCAGTCGAGGTGCGAACTGCGAAGTCGGTCGAACCAAAGCCACTACCGTGGCTAAACTACTTTATGCCTCCCCATCCTGGTGGGGTCTCACCCTGGCTTCCGATAAAGAACGCCTTGAAAAACTCCGAAAAGAGCTAAACGCCTACAGCAAACCTTTCCTACAGTCTACAAACTTGCCAACATAGCTGATGCTAAACTCCTTTTCTCCATTAAACACAACCCCAAACATGTTCTTCACCAACTCCTACCTCCACTCCGTCCCCCTCCTCTCACCAATTAAGACCAAGAGCTCACAACCATACTCTCCCACCAAAAGATGACTTTCAATTTATTCCACGATCATTATATGAAAATATTTACTATATCGTATTTTAACACTATCTACCTTGTTACCTTGTGCTTTCAGCTCTCTGAGCTCTAGAGACCGACATGATCCATTTTCTTCAATGCTTTCTTTCTGATGTCGCTTTCCTTAGTTCTTCCAAGTTTATTCCTGTTGTTTCGTGAATCTCATCCATCCACCTTTTCCTTGGTCGCCCTTGTTTTCTTCTTCCCTCTCCATATGCCAACATCATATCTTTTTCCAGTCCATTTGAGCGCATAACATGACCAAAAAAAACCAACTTTCTTGTTAGCACTGTTTGTTGTAGCGAGTCGTTGTTTTCAATATCAATCTCTATGCGTACCCACTCATTTGTCCTTTTTCCCATCCAAGATATTCTCAGCATTTTCCTCCAAATCCACATCTCACAAGCGTTAATCCTTTTTCTCATTTTCTTGGTCATTGTCCAAGTCTCACAACACTATCTAACTGAACTTTAATTATTCATTATCACTCATGTTAACATTTCTGCGTTATTTTCAGATTGTTTTTCTCTAATAAACGAATATATATATAGGCTATATATATATATAGGCTATATATATATATCTTGGTTGTAAGCATTTCTTGAGATTTCACTAGTGATATAATTATTGCTCTGCTGCGTTGTAAAGCATTGTATTACTTATTGTCTCATTATATTGTATTTCACGAACTGCGGATATGATTTCCACCGCATTAATGGAGCATGTGAATGAGGATAGATTGTGTCAATGGCCAAACGAGGTAAACTGTGACTAAATCAGAGACGTCATTTTAGTTTTTTTAAGTGGAAAAAAATTAATACTAAAAATGTCACCATTAGGCCTATCGTTGTAATTTGCCCTCTTCTGCAAAAGTGTATGCGGTCGTCCATTTGCAAATTCCAAGCAAAATGAGTTAAGTACTGTTTCATGGAAAGAATTCTACATGCATGCCAAAATGTAGGCTAGCTGTGACCATAGGCGCCGAGTTGACCCGAAGAGTGGGGGTGCCCAAAAGAATGTAAAAAGATGCGCGCGCGAGCGCGCGAAAATTTTTTTAACCCTTTTTTTATAGGAAACTTATTGAAATCACCACTGTTCATAGGCGGAGACTTGGTCCTGGTTTGAAGGGACGAACTCGCTGCCAAAGTATGATCGTCGAGAAGCACAGCGCCGAGCAGGGAAGGGGTTTGGGAAGAGGGATGTGCTCCTTCCCATTTTCGATTTTTCTTTATTGCCACACTGCGATGGCAGAACCTTAGGCTGTCATTTTAACGTCATGATATCCTTGTCAAAATTTCTTATTATCTCATTGCCTATAAAAACATGATTTAAAACTTCAATAAAATAATGTTCTTCCCAATTTAAATTTGTTATCATTCTTTGTATTTCATGTAGCCTAGGCCTACTTCTCTTGGAATCAACACAGAAGAAAAACACAATCTTCGTTTTCATGGGCGTCTTGGAGCACTCTTCCCCAAATTATTAGGTCAACAGACTCAAATTTTGCACAAGAAATCAAACAATTAGCCACTGTTTATTGAACCCATTATTACATGTAACACTGTGGAATAGTTTTTCAAATAGTCTTTCATTGCAAGTAGTTTTGAAAGACAAAACAATATCCCACTTTTATGATGCTGGGAGGTGAATCTCGAGCACTGATGAACCTTATCGAGCATGTAGGCCTATACAATATAGGCCTAAAGAAACAATGTCATTCAAATCGTCGCCTTCGTCCGTAATAAAAAAACAATTGACGGAAGCGGATCGAATAAGCAGGATTTCGGAGTTTCCTCGTATTCGCTGATCGGCTGAGGACCAATAGGAGTTCAGACTACCAGATGGGATAACACTAGAGTAATTGTAAGGTGAACTAGCTGAGATTTAAACAAGTATACTAAAGATGGAATGATTTTTTTGGATAAGCAATGCCAACAGAGAAAAAATATCTTAAAAGCACATCTTGCCGGCTGATTTCAGGTGGTGCCCATGCACAGGCGGGCCTCGCATGGCCAATTTATGGTGGTGCTGAGCACTCACGGGCCTCGCAAAGTCGGCGCCCATGGCTGTGACTCGTCTTAGACGGTGGGGAGGGAGCGAAGGGGGAGGGGAGGTGGAGGTCGAGGAGGAGGGGAAGGAGAGGAGAGGCCTTTCCCCAAAGCGGCCTTCACGGCGTGACGGAGGAAAGGAGCGGAGGGAGCGGGACGAAGACGGTGTAGAGAGAGCGGAGGGGGAAGGGAGGTGGAGGTCGAGGAGGAGGGGAAGGGGGGAGGCCTTTCCCCAAAGCGGCCTTCACGGCGTGACGGAGGAAAGGAGCGGAGGGAGCGGGACGAAGACGGTGGGGAGGGAGCGGAGGTCGAGGGGAAGGAGAAGGGGAGGGGGAGGGGGAGGGGGAGGGGGAGGGGGAGGGGGAGGGGGAGGGGGAGGGGGAGGGGGAGGGGGAGGGGGAGGGGGAGGGGGAGGGGGAGGGGGATGGGGATGGGGAGGGGGAGGGGGAGGGGGAGGGGGAAGGGGAGGGGGAGGGGGAGGGGGAGGGGGAGGGGGAGGGGGAGGGGGGGGGGGAGGGGGAGGGGGGGGGGGGGGGGGGGGGGGAGGGGGAGGGGGAGGGGGAGGGGGAGGGGGAGGGGGAGGGGGAGGGGGAGGGGGAGGGGGAGGGGGAGGGGGGGGGGGGGGGGGGGGGGGGGGGGGGGGGGGGGGGGGGGGGGGGGGGGGGGGGGGGGGGGGGGGGGGGGGGGGGGGGGGGGGGGGGGGGGGGGGGGGGGGGGGGGGGGGGGGGGGGGGGGGGGGGGGGGGGGGGGGGGGGGGGGAAGGGGAAGGGGAAGGGGAAGGGGGAGGGGGAGGGGGAGCCTCTTTTCAGCCACAGCAACGCGTGGCCTGGTTCAGCTAGTATATGTATATATATTATCTCTTGAAAAGCTTTTCAGAAGCGCCCCCAGTGCAATCGATCCCGATAGTAAAGCAAGATTTGAGGCAAGACGAAGATGAGAAAAGACTACCAAAGAAAAAGTCAGAGAGCTCCATCCTTCGACTTCTGGCTCCCGTGTTCGCCATTTCCTTATTTTATGCATTGCAAATTATAACTGCAAGCAAGTGAAGGGATAGTGCAGCATAAGTGATTTCGTCTGTAGCGTCGGAGATTTCTAATAAACGACTATAATAATTGTTGTTATCCATGGACTGCTTTCTGAATCTTAATGCAGATTGATTGATATTGGAACGGGTGACTGCTAGGCCTACACGAAAACATGAATGGTATTTAGTCACATCTTGAACGAAATCGCCTATTTATAGCTATTGGAAGAATCGATAAAAGGTGTATAAGACTTTTTGCCTATCGACCATTTTGTTGATCAATTTTCACAGGATGGCCTACATAACATTATTGAATGGTAATGGTAAGCAGAGCTTTGCGCCTGCCTCGCCGCGCCGTCGCCGCCGACATTTCATGGGCGCCGCCACCGACTTTTGTTGCCACCATGATCAGCATTAGAACTGGCTTATCCCTGTTGCTGAAGAAATATATGAGTATGTATTTCCAATGCCTTTTGTCCTATGACACATTGAGTAATGGGGGGGGGGGGGGCGGGAGCACGTTCTGTGTATTATATGAGTGTGTAAATGTCAAATGGGGATATGGCCGGATTGCCTCCTGGCTCCGACAGACAGCGTACAGACTGCCAGCCTTTAGTTTCTTATTCTTGGTGTACGGGTGGTCTGGTGGTCTGTTCTTGTCTAGACCTACTGCTCTCATGTTTCCCCACAAGCATCTCCGGAACCGTGGGAGTTTGTTTGTATATGCACTTGTTATAGCACCCCTTGAAGCTCTTTCTACTCAGAGGCGCTCCCGAATGCAGAGCGGACACTGCATCGGAGTTTCACGCCGAAGCGCTGAGCAATTGTGAGTGAAGAACTTGCCGAAGGTCCTTACGCGGCGAGGTGGATTCGAACCTCGAACCTTCCGGCTTCAAGGCAGCGACGCCACCACTATACCAATGCACAGTGAGTATGTGGGTTCTTGGGGGGGGGGCATATCCCGGCATATGTTCCGTTTTCTAGCCCCTGATAAACTTATCCCATGCTGACCAACATAATTTGCAACTGCTAAACGTCGTTGAGTGCATATCGTAACTGTGTAAAATGAACTGGTCCTGATTGAATGCTTTTATTGCTTCTATATAAGATTAACGAGCGTGTCTGTGTGTGAATGATGTTTTGATAGAAGAAAGTCATCGAATGAGTTTGATTGCAACTGGTTCTGATTGCAATCAAGGAGTGGTTTTGCTCGAAGGTAAAAATGCTTGTGCTGGAGATGATAAAGATTAATCGAAATCTCATTGATGAAATTGTCGCACATAATGTTGCAAGAATTAGAGCCAATACTGTTAGCGATATATGTGATGAGAGTATTTGTGATGCATTAGTTGCGCAACCAACAGCAGGTGCTGAAATGCAGAATAACACACAAAGCAATCATGCCTTTAAGCTTAAAGCGCTTGTGGAACAGAAATCTCATTACAAATTTCTGCCCCGGCGGGGAATTGTCTATAGCTAGCCCGGAGGGCTAGCCAATGGGGATGAAGTGTTAGCGACTTCATTTTCAAGGCCTCGGCATATGAGGGCGGTGGCCAATCCTCTCCCTCGCCGTCTCATCATCCACTGACCGTGAGGTCAGTGTACTCATCATAGCTGAGTCGGCTAGGGGGTGCTTGTGGAACAGAAATCTCGTTGCAAATTTCTGCCCCGGCGGGGAATTGAACCCCAGACCTCTTGGTCGACAGTCCAGCGCTCTAACCACTGTACTACCGAGCACCCCCAGTGAACAGGTTAATCACCGTTAATGAATTATTATTGCAAAATATAATTCCTGTTGATGTCACCTCAGTGGCGTTAACTGAAGTCGTTAGATGGTTTTAATTGATCAATTCACGTCGTTCAAAAAGTCATTGTGTTCTCTGATGTCAAGGAAATCCAAAAGAAAGCAGTAAAGTCGCCTATTTGTATTCTTACTACATTCAGTGTCATTTCATTATTGTTTGTCAGAGGAGCGTTGCTGGGCTTCAGGAGATAACTCATTAGAACGCAATACTTTGGTTATCTTCCATCAGGTGGCGCAACAGTCGCAATGCGAGTCTGTTTAGCTGAGGACCGACTGCTACATGCCGTGGCCAGGAACGACTTCCACGTAATCCTTCCGCCAAAAAACAACCGTCATCCAGGTCTCAGGGCTCGTATGCACAATTTTTAACTTCCGTGAAAAGATGACCGGGAATTTGTCTCTAGAATTCGATACAAATATCTCACTGAAGCATAACTATCGATTCAATTCAATTCCAATAACTGATTGTTCCTTAATATAATCTTAATATATTCTCTTAGTTTAATTTATGTTTGTCTCAATGTACCAGGTTGTGTGGTTTCTCAACTGGTTTTTGCTCATTAAGGAGGACAGGTATATCGCTTCTTTGGATTTGTTTAATTCCTGGGGCTAGATATATACATGTATAGTTGCGGTTTAACGATTATGACATTGTGTCCAAATAACGACTATTAGCGTCTCCCTCCTCCATTGTATAGGCTTGGGACTGTCATGACAACAGCATGGACAGTAATGTTGCCGAGTTGAAAAGTTCCATGGCGTTTTTCTGCCTGGTTTGGAACACCTTCACATGCATAAAACCAGAAACTTCTAAACACCCGAATGAATAATTTTATCGCCTAATAAAACTATTCTGGTAAGTTGGGTCAATTCAGTTCACAGATACCGCGTGTTAACAAAGTTTATTAGCTTAGTCTTCCTCCGTAATCCATGATTGGAAGTGGAACTCAGGAATTACATCTTTGGTGTATTGTGACGTATCTGTAGATTTATATAGCACCTCTCATAGAATGACTATTCAGTGGCGCCCGAAACAATTAATTTTGAGGAATGAGAGACAGAAGAGGAAAGTTCATTTGTCTAGTCATCATCCTTAATGCAGTACACAAAAGACTCACTATGGTTCATTTATCGGCTTTTGATGGTCTCCTCAACCAATAACCTTATGTTCTGAAGCACGTTTGGCAGTGTGGCTCTCGGCGGCCAATTGTTTGGATCTGAGAGTAATGCACTGTATTGTTTCGTATTTATTGATTTACATAAATATCACCTCTCATACTTGTAGATTGACTATTCGGAGGCGCACGAAAAACTCCAGAGGGAACGAAACGCCTTTACACAATGAGAGACAGATGAAGAAAAACGAGTCATTAGTTTGGTCCGTAGTGATGCAGGAAGGTCATTCCTAATAATGGATGGACCGAACACAGCAAACGCCCGATGCTGGGCAAGAGCATGCTTGTCCTGGAAGCAGAAAAGATCAAGAAGATCTGCAGAACCTATTGAGTGAGGTGAAGATGCGTATAACGACTTTTGCTTATACAGTAGTATGAGTGGCATTTCGGGGCATTTCCCAGTTGTGATTTTTTTACAAAAAAGCGAACCTTGTAACGAATGCGTGCAGTTATAAGTAGGCCTAGGTTTCGCCACTTCCAGATCCTCGTACCAAGAGGCCGCGTGTTGCTGTGGAATGTCCTTAGAGAAAAATGGACGCATGGAAGTAGTAAATTCCGGATTCGAACCACCAAACATTCCTTCCACCTAGCTCCCTATATGAACTCGGAGCCTAACTAGACAATCTTTCACTGCGTCGTAAAATACCAGGACGAACCGGAAATGCCAATGGGCCTAGCTCCCAAACTTTCCCCAGGCCAATGGTCGAATGGTATGGCACGTCCATCATTTCTGAGAGAGTGGAACTAAGTCCAGGGTTCAAATCCATTTCCACAGCAAACTTAGATAACGGCGATGTTTCCAATCTCCCTCTTCACACAACTTCCGACAGCGCTTCTCTAACAACCGATTGTGCGATCGAGATTTCCTCTCTGACATTTAATTGAACAGAGAAAATTGCCTCTTTAACATTGGTTTGCACAAAGGAAATCGCCTCGCGCGTTTCTCTGGCTTGCATTTTCACTGCTTCCTGTGTAGTCTTAGCATTAACAGAATTGCCTCTAACATAATTTCCATCGAATCGATTGCTGCTCAGCAATGTCCAATACACTCATCCGACGCAATAAAAGCCATGATGATTTAGTAAAAATTTTAAACGCTTGCACTGGCTGAATTACTATAAGAACCAAGTGAGACAAAAATCAGTTGCTATAGGCCTACACCTTTTAAACATTATAATCCTCAAAATATATACTAGTGTTTCATATGGCGAAAATGATAATTTAAATTTTAGACGATTCGCAACGAATAATAATAATCTCAGCAATCTCATCAGAGCAGGTATTCCGTCGATCAGAGAGCCAGCTGGTCTCACCCGTATGGATGGAAAAAGACCAGATGGTCAAACCCTCATTCCGTGGAAAAGTGGGCGTTCACTTATTTGGGATGTGACCATCGTCGATCGCTAGCACCATCCTACCTGGCTGAGACATCTAAAATGGCGGGCGGAGCTGCTGAAATAGCCGCTGCTAGGAAGAAACTTAAATACTCGGAACTGCAGACGAAATACAACTTCACTCCGGTTGCGATAGAAACGCTGGGGCCTATGGACGAAGAAGGCCTGGCCTTCATCACAGAACTCGGTCGACGATTGTCACGCATTACTGAAGACCCTCAGGAAACCTTCTTCCTGTTCCAGAAAATATCTGTAACAGTTCAGCGATTCAACGCCATCGCATGCCTGGGCTCGACGAGGCCGTAGTACTCTGTTTTTAGAGGAATATAACAATGATAATAATAATAATAATAATAATGGTGATAGCCTAATAATAATAATAATAATAATAATAATAATTAATTAATTATAATAATATCGCTTTGTCGACTGATCTTCTTGTAATTATTTAACTATTTGCCACTTTGTTTCGGTTAATGCGTTATACAGAGTCGCAAAAGAGAAAAAAATTAAGTTTTTATTCAGGGGCGCAACCAGAAAATTTTCCTGGGGGTGCTCAGAATTTTTATTGTAAACGCCGAAGATGCAAAGCAGCGAGTACCGAGGGTAGGCCTACGAGGCCAATACTGACTAGGGGGCCTGGGGGAGCGTCGTAAGCTTTCCCCCAGCGGGGTCTGAGGCGCAGCCCCAGAAACCAACGTACTTTTTAAAACTTTTGACATCAGCTAGAGCGCGTTTCAGGCTCTTGTTTGACAGCTGTAGGCCTATCTATAGGCAAGCTAGTCGAGAACACTTCTGAAAAGCACGGTTTAGGACTTCAAAAATGCCCTTTTCGATTTGTTTAGATATGACAAATGTCTTGGCGGAATTAATAACAAGTGTTTACTCTAGCCCCTCCGCCCCCCCCAATAACCAGTGTTTTATCAAGTCCCTTCTGTGGGAATCGAGGTTTTTTTCTAGTGAAAATCGAGCATCCGACGAAATATCTCCACAGCACGTGGCGCTGAGAGGGCAGTAGCTTTGGGCATGGGCGCCGACTTTGCGAGGCCCGTGAGTGCTCAGCACCACCATAAATTGGCCATGCGAGGCCCGCCTGTGCATGGGCACCACCTGAAATCAGCCGGCAAGATGTGCTTTTAAGATATTTTTTCTCTGTTGGCATTGCTTATCCAAAAAAATCATTCCATCTTTAGTATACTTGTTTAAATCTCAGCTAGTTCACCTTACAATTACTCTAGTGTTATCCCATCTGGTAGTCTGAACTCCTATTGGTCCTCAGCCGATCAGCGAATACGAGGAAACTCCGAAATCCTGCTTATTCGATCCGCTTCCGTCAATTGTTTTTTATTACGGACGAAGGCGACGATTTGAATGACATTGTTTCTTTAGGCCTATATTGTATAGGCCTACATGCTCGATAAGGTTCATCAGTGCTCGAGATTCACCTCCCAGCATCATAAAAGTGGGATATTGTTTTGTCTTTCAAAACTACTTGCAATGAAAGACTATTTGAAAAACTATTCCACAGTGTTACATGTAATAATGGGTTCAATAAACAGTGGCTAATTGTTTGATTTCTTGTGCAAAATTTGAGTCTGTTGACCTAATAATTTGGGGAAGAGTGCTCCAAGACGCCCATGAAAACGAAGATTGTGTTTTTCTTCTGTGTTGATTCCAAGAGAAGTAGGCCTAGGCTACATGAAATACAAAGAATGATAACAAATTTAAATTGGGAAGAACATTATTTTATTGAAGTTTTAAATCATGTTTTTATAGGCAATGAGATAATAAGAAATTTTGACAAGGATATCATGACGTTAAAATGACAGCCTAAGGTTCTGCCATCGCAGTGTGGCAATAAAGAAAAATCGAAAATGGGAAGGAGCACATCCCTCTTCCCAAACCCCTTCCCTGCTCGGCGCTGTGCTTCTCGACGATCATACTTTGGCAGCAAGTTCGTCCCTTCAAACCAGGACCAAGTCTCCGCCTATGAACAGTGGTGATTTCAATAAGTTTCCTATAAAAAAAGGGTTAAAAAAAATCTTTTTACATTCTTTTGGGCACCCCCACTTTTCGGGTCAACTCGGCGCCTATGGCTTTGGGAGGTGATGTGCCCCTTCACATCAGAAAGTTTCTAATTTCCACACTGCAATGGCAGCATTTTAAGCTGTCGTCTAAAGCAAAAATTGCTATAAATATATACTATTTTTCAGTGCTGATAGGAGTGGTTTAATCTTCAACGAATATGCTCACAATTATATTTTAAAAAAATTGAGTTTCCACGTTTATTATGCTACCATTTTAAGATGTCAACTTAGCAAAATAGCTCTATTAATTCAGTGCTGATAAAAAAGAGTGATTTCAGATTTCAACATAGGCCTAGCAGGGAAAGGGGTTTGAGTAGGGGGATGGGCTTCCTCCTCAGCACAGAATTTTTATTTCCACACTGCAGTAGTATCATTTTAGGCCGTCATTTTAACGAAATTTAACATATCATTGCTGAAAGACATGGTGTAAGACTTCAATGCCACTCTCCATTGCTTAATTTTTTAATTTCCATACTTTAATGGTAGGCCTTTAAGCTGTCATCTTAATACATTTGCTCATTTTCAATGCTGATAGTCATAGATTTGATCAATTTTAAATTTAGCCTACTTTAAAATTTTAGAGCGTTGCCTCGCAATTACTTAAAATTTTGTGATTTGCACAATGCACAGTGCACCGTGACTTTTAAAGCTGTCATTTTTACAAACAAACTCATGATTTTAGTGCTCAGAGACGTTATAATTATAAGATTTCAATTAATGCCCCTTCCATCGTAGAAGAATTTTTATTTACACATGCTGTAATGACAGCATTTTAGCTTGTTGTCGTAAAAAAATTGTTCATTATGGATAAACAGTGGATTACACTGCAGAAATTTATAATAATATTTATGAAATATTTATGACATATTGGGGTTATAAGTATCTCGGCCCCCTTACCACAAACTTTGGGGGTTTAAAACTTCAGAAGTTCAGACTGTTGCGACTGTTGCCTCACAGGTTACTTAGGCTACTTCTTCCCTATTGCCCTAAATATCCGCCATGACAGTAAGTTGTGCACATTATAATATAGGCCTAGTTACCCTAGTATGAAATAAGATCATGGTATGCCTATTATATGGCAGTTTATGTAATTCAATCTAATAAACAGCAACTAAAAACTACTATCATTTTGTCAAATATTCTGGGTGAAAAATCATTTCTGGACGCTTAATTTCGCCGCAGAAAATGTCTAGATCAAACATAGCTGACTTTATATATTTGAAGGAAAACAATAACTATAGGCCCAAATAAAATAGCACACACAGTACTATCAATTAAGTCGTAACATATTATCAATAAATTGGTGAGACACTGTAATGTAAAGGCACAGGCGTACGTATCGCTATTAATGCTTATAATTGATCACTAGACAAATTCTCGAGACCAAAACAAACTCAGGTAGACCAGCTAAACACTGAAATCTAGTGCTTTATGAACCACGAATTTGACTAAGTTTAATATAGTACAGAAAATTGAAGGAACTTGCTTGATTGTGTACCGATAATCTGAAAGACTGAAATACCGAAAGATCCCTACCCCCCCCCCCCCACCCTCACCCACAAAAAACTCATCGGATTTGTAAAAATTGCGTGGGTCACCTTTTGAGCCCTGGGGGGGGGGGGGGTGCTCAAGCACCCCCCAGCACCCCCCTAGGTGCGCCACTGTTTTTATTCAACGACGCCATAATTATTATTTTTAAAAATCCATTTACAATTAGCCTACTTGTCAGATCGGAATCGTCTCTGATTTCTTACTCAAATTGGCGTCAAATAAATTTGTGATTAGCCTCGAACTGCTGTGGCAATCTCGACCCGCAACAGAGCCACACTTTATTCCCTCAAGGATTATTTTGCATTTCAAATAGAGCACCTGCTGATTAACGATTTAATTTTAATTTTGATTTTCTTTTACGCTGCAGCTACAGATATGTCAGCATTGCGATGGCAATAACCTGCCTTGTCCTAGTCATTCGTTAGTAGATAATTATATCGATAATGATATAGTTATCCGACGTCAAGCGATGTGATATGGCTTTCTTAGTTGTCGACACAAAAACAATGTATCCCGGTCTTGTTCGTGGACGAATTAGCTACGACATAGAAAAATGATTATTTATAATGCATCGAAAACTTTAAAATAGGTATTTAATAATTCGGCCTGCAGTCATTGCTGCAGTCATTGCGAATTTCTTGGTAGGCATATTTTAAAAAAAATTGTTTCCTGAACCAAAAAGTAACACAGCTACGGCAGTGAACATAAATATTAAATATTATTTAGTCACCAATTGGGGACCCAAAAGGGATGGACAACCACGCTAATAGGGCCACACAGCGACAAAAAATTATAATAATTTTTAATAATAATAATAATTTCAATATATTAATATTAATAATAGCTGCCTTTTTTTGTTTCATTATGCTGCCTTCGATCAGATTATATATATATTTTAAAATTATCCATTAGTAACTATTGTAGGTATTACATGAGAGATTGGAGGGAAAGATAAAGAGAGGAAGACCGAGACAGATGGCGCTGGGATAGATGATGACTGACGGATACAACGAACTGAAGAGAAAAAGCACATCGAAGAGAAATATGCGTCATTGGAAGTTGAAACCTGTCGAAGGGCAGAAAACTTAAAGAAGAAGAACTGTTGTGGGTGTAAGCTTATTATAATTGTCATAATTATCCAGTCAGCCGTTGACGGCGTCTATTTAAAGATCCAATGCAAAAGGCGGAGTTTTTAAATTAAAATACGACATTCAATTACTTTAAAAAGGTATCTAAGCGACTGCGTTTGATATACTGTTGTTTTAACAGTTTCTTCATGCAACGGTCGTTGACGTCGACATTACCTTAAGTATAAACTATTCAGTTTAAATATAAATACAAATAAATGATTGGTATAGTCACCGTTTAACGAAGCTGTTTCTTTTGTTACAAAGCTGATAAACGTTTCCCTCCTTCTTTATTCAGGCTTCGTTCATACGGTATGGGCAGCAGTAAATTCAGTTTAATTACACTGTTGTTTTAAATACCATTAGCGTCGCCCAATGTTTGTTCTAGTCCCTTCCTCTAGGGTGGGAAATCCAGGTTTCTGGTGTGTGTGTGGGGGGGGAGCAATCTGGCGTCCGGAAGACGATTTCCGAGGCGTGTTGCGCAGAGAGGGGATGGGTATGGTGGGGAATATGCCGACTCCATCAGAAACTTATTAATTGTTCACATTGCAATTGTAGCATTTTAGCTGTTGTACTTTTTCATATACCGGCACTGATAATTAGAGCGGCCTAAGACTTCAACTAATAATATTATAGTCTATACGTACAGTAATAGTCTCAAGGAAATGCATTGTAACAGTACTCTGAGACGCAATCGACTACAACGCTGTCAAGATGAACGTTAAAGTTGATGAGATAGAGCCCAATAATAATTGTAAGTTAATAACAATAACAATAAGGGTTCACTATCGATAAGGTGCATAAGACAACATCCGATCACAATAAATAACTCCATCGTTTCGTCCGATGTTGAAAATCGAACCGAAATTAGAATCCATGTTAGCGCAGCGTCACTGAGAACGAAGTACAGCGACGGGGAGCTATCGCAACTTACGCAGCATCACTTGCGCACCGCAGCCGACGTCCTCGCATAAATATTATAATTTTGTTGCTGTTAATATTCATTGCCTAGTGACTTCTTTTGGTTGCAAGGGTGGTATTATCGTCAAAATACATGTGAACCAATTAAATCTGATCATAAAATCAAATTTCTGGATAAAACTTTATATAACCGTGAAAAATATTATTTGAAGGTGTCTAAGCAGGGACCCGCTAGAAGCTTCCCGTATGTAGAAAAATACTAAATACAAAGACCAAAATACCTGGAAAGACGAGCTGTGTGGTCGGTTGCTTAAGTAAAGTGCAGCTTTCGTGCAATATTGACTAACTAACAATATAGTATGCGAGTTTCGTGCGTTTCTCGTGTGATTTAGCTCATTATTTCACCTTGATGATCAATTTAAGATTATTTAATCTAAATACTTACTGTTTGCATTGTCTAGCGACAAAATTTTAGCATTTATTGACGTAAACAGGCCGGTGGGATCACGTGGTTTCTGCCGAAGCACTATGGGGACTTTTCGTAATCGTTAAATCTCAGTTACTATTTTTAGCTCAACCAATCACAAGCTCGTCATCCTTATTCTATTTTTAGCTCAACCAATCACAAGCTCATCATCTATATTCTATTTTTAACTCAACCAGTTAATCTCAGTTACTATTTTTAGCTCAACCAATCAAAGCTTATGAAATAAAACGCTCTTGTTCTTTATTCGGTTTGAACGTCACTGGGCAGCTCAACATAGGAAGCTCTGTCTAGTAATATATATGAGGTCGTTGGACGTAAACATCGACCTCGCCCAACAATCCATGGAAGCTGCGATCGATTAGTAGCTGGCACTTCTTCTACGGCTTCCTGTTTAATTGATGCCGTCAAAATCCCCGTGCTTATCGCTTTGTTCCGTCATTACATGAGTAAAGGCCTGCGGGCAGTGTCGGAGTTTCAAATCCGCGTAGAAATGTGAATTAGCTCATCATTGTTTTGTACGCAATGTGGACCTTAGACACACAAATTTTGTTTCTTATGTTTACAAGGATAATTATGTGGCTTACTTTATTTGCTGATTGAAACTAGTCGCGGTTCGATGAAAGATTTATTGACGATTGAACGAAAATTATGTGTATTATGTTTTTTGTAACTACAACTTAAAGGTGTCTAAAGATAAACGACAGAGTAAGTTGTATATAATGTACAGGGTGGCGCAGAAAAAACTGGACTATTAGTAATTATTGCCTTAAACTATCATTAGACTGCAGAAATGACACAGAAAAATGGCGATGGTTTGGCATTTAATATAGCCTAACATTGAATGAACTGTAAAATTTCATAGTTTTCTGAATGCGTAAGAAATTTAAGTCAAAGTGATGTCCTCCGTTTGCTGCCATAACCAATGATAATCGCTTGCGAAACTGGCCAATAGCCCGGTTGATAGTGTCCTCGCTGATTTCGTCCCAGCATGCGGTCAGAACTTCTTTCAAATGTTCAATATCTCGAATTCTCTGCCTGTAGACAAGCTGCTGAAGCATTCCCCAGATCGAATAGTCTACGGGATTCAAGTCCGGACTGTTCGGTGGCCAGTTTTTTGGTTCAATAAAGTCTGGAACGTGAGCAGTGAGAAAAGCAACTGTTTTTCGTGAACGATGAGCAGATGCTCCATCCTGTTGGAAAGTGAAATTGTCACCAGAGTGAGTTATAATGTCTGGCAGTAATACGCTGAACAGTTCTACGAGATATAGCCTACCAGTTTGACGTTCAATTTCTCTCGGAGATTTGCTTGTTCCCGGTTGGTCTTCTTGACTTGAAATCAGTTCCTCGACCTTCGCTACGTTATCAGCCGTACGAACCGATCGCGGTCGACCGCTACCCTGCTTTCTTTTAGTGTCGCCAGTTTCGTCGATCTTTTTAATCAAATCATTCAACGTACTTCGCTTCCATTGTCGTTGTGGGAATTCTCTAACCATTCGAAGCGAATCCCATCCTTTTTCGAGTCTTAACGCACGAATTAACGATTTATCATCAATTGTCAGCAGACGCTTCGCCATGACGGTACAAAGAATAGTAATAGTTAACGCCATAGAATACTTGATGTCAGTTTTATTTTATGTAGCGCTCTCATTTTTCTGTGTCATTTCTGTTTAATGATAGTTTTAAAGTGATAATTACTTTGGTTATTCAAGCGATGCAATTGCAAAAACTAATAGTCCGGTATTTTCTGCGCCACCCTGTATAATAATTATATTCCAGTGACTAACTCTTTCTTGTGACTGCATAACATGGTCGTAGAGATTGACTTTCCTCAACATTTGCCGGTGTAACGGAATATTCTATAATTTATATCCCCCTTAATGGTATCCGGAGCGATGTTTTAGCCAAATGCTTTTTAAGGCAAATTTAAAGGAGTTGAGGGAGTTGATGAAGCGGATGTAGAGGTCAATGTTATTCCATAGTTTGGGGTCCTGCAAATCTAACAGTGAATTGTTTAGTGTTAGTGTTACATGATTTCTGATGTAAGTTTACACGGGCTCTGGTGTTGTGGTTGTGGATAGAAGCATTTGTTGTCAAGTAGTCCCTAAAAAGACTGGGCAGTAAGTGATTCTGATGACGGAACATAAATACTGCCAGTTGGAGTGTATATAAGTCGTAAACAGTTAATAGGTCAATGTTTTTAAATAGGCCTGCAGAGGCAGCCAGGTAGTGGGAGCCTGAGATGGTTCTAATAGCACGTTTCTGCAACAGAGGCTGCAGAAGGAGGGACATGCCAGTAAACCAGAGTCACAAGACATAAATTTACGTATTTTGGTCACGTGATGCTCGCAGATGGTCTGGAGAAGGTGATGATTTTGGCGTGTGGAGAGGGGACGAGGAGAAGAGGACGACCGAGGACTAGATGGATGGAGGAGGAGGTGCACAGAAGAACATCTATGAATCTCTAACAGCTGAGAGAGGCGACGAGGAATAGGAAAGAATGAAGAGGACTTGTCATGATGGTCGCTAAGGTTCCACGAACCGACAGCACAAGGTGACAAGGTGAATATGCCAAACAAATTTCTGCCTAGGGGAACTGCCTCTGTTGTCATAGGCCCTCGTCAAATCTGAATCCATCCATGCCATTATATGATACGTCTAAAATTCGTGCAAATTAAAACACCTTTAAAAAGATCCTTGCAGCATAATAAGATTCAAACATGGCACATTTGGTCAAGGTGTTTCCTGATGTAGAAGAAGTAACGCTTTGAGCAAGTCATTCACTGAGGATGAGAATTGCCGGAGTATTGGGAGGTTTCAACCCCCTGTCTTTCTTAAAGCCCACAACAAAATCTGTTTTTCACACCCCAATTGCAAGTGGCTAATGGTCCAAACCTCAAGTTATTTTACCACAATTAATTCTCGCACTGCCTTAATTGACAACGATGATGATGATGACGACGACGACGACGACGATGATGATGATGATGATGATGACGACGACGACGACGACGACGATGATGATGATGATGATGGCGATGACGATGAAATCGTAAATAATAATCGAAGCCAAGAAATCGACGTTTAGGGCCATTCTGGACTGCTTTTTAGACAAGTAGTTAGTAATAAAGTCACTGAAAGATCCTACATTGTAAATACCTCGGGGGTTTTGAAAAAAATAATAACAATTTTCGTTTGTTCAACGATCCGGCTGACAGACTGCAACCGGTTATACATGTAGTGTATAGCCTAATGATGCAGTTGAAACAGTTTACACTTTAGTCTTTACAGGAACTAAGATTATATATCGAATACATAAATCTTAACTAGGCCTACTATCAAAACAGACAGCCTGCAATAATGGCGTTGTGATGCTTTCCATTGTCACCTTGTCACCTTGTGCTGTCAGTTCGTTGAACTCTAGCGATCGTCAAGGCCAGCCTTCTCCATTGTTTTCTTTATGATGTCGCTTCTCTTAGTTGTTCCAGATTCATTCCTGTTGTTTCTTGAACCTCGTCCAACCACATTTTCCTTGGTCGCCCTTGTTTCCCATTACTACTCAATAATTATGTATAAATCAATTTTTTATTGGTCCGTATGTAGGTCATATGCGTAGAGCCAACCCGTAAAAATTGATCAATACACGGTCGATATAAATACCCTCCTCTCAGCAGTCACACTTTCGGTTTTTGTTTGGTGGTTGTCGAAACACAGACATTTTCCGACAATGCCACGTATAAGCTTACAGTTGCAACCTTTTATAACTGTTCATGGATCATTGTTCACGCGCACACTGCTGCAGAGCTTGGGTCTCTTGATGCTAGGTCACCGTTTCACTGTGACAGTCAGTGTTAGTGTTTACATCAACACAGGAAGCGAGAAGGTTGAAGTTGTTGGTGAAATTGGACGAAGGAAGAAAACTTTGAAGACCAGAATTTAGAGCCATCGCCAATAATGTGAGTACTACATGGGAGAATCTGATAATAATTGTGTTGCAATTCCTGAAATACACTACTATAGGCCCACGACGCCCTAGTCCTGCACTACACAAATTCCGCCATGTGCTCTATTGTTTCGTTTCACAGTTTGATAACTGCATGTAGTTTCTCGTGTCTCCTTCCTACTGTCAACATTTTGATCTCTTGGACATTTATCTTGAGTCCCAGTCGTTTAGTGTTGGTATCCGCCTTGTTTGTAAAGTATTTTAGGCCTCAAGGGCGGATACAGAAACTTTGGACGGGGGGGGGGGAATTTCTTGACACCTCGGCTCTGTGAAAAAAATCGCATCCGCCAAAAAAGTTGATGACCTTCTTTTTTTTAGTCATCCGGCCAAATTTTCGGGAAAATCATACCATTTCATCCGCCAAAAAGTTGATGACCTTTGGATTCCAACATTTGAAACAAATCACCTGCAGCACGCAGATTTTAGTGTAAGCTTAGGCCTTAAACGCTTCCAAGAAATGCGTGACTTAATTGCATCAGTGCGAGAATGACCGGGAGGTTGAGAGTTCAGCACCTAGTCTTTCTTAAGACCCCACACTGTAATTTAAGGTAATCACTGCACACCCAACTCCACATAAATCAACGACTTACTATCCTTCTCAGCCACTGCTACATTCAACAATTCTCGTATAGCCTAGGCTACTGACTTATTTCAGGCTGTAATAAATTTTCAGGCCTTTCGGTATCGAATCAGCTCTCTCGTACATTGGCTTCACGAGCGCAGGTATCACGGCCGGGAGCACTGCCGCCGGGACGATGTCCGCCGGAGCCATCGCCAACGTTGCTGCAGCAGGCATAGCCTTGGGTGGCCTGGTCGCCACCCTCATGTTCTGTGGAGCAGCAATAGGCGTTCCGGGCCAAGTCGGTACAGCTCCACCAGCTAAAGGAACACGTACTGCCACTGGAGCAATAATTGCTTGAGACAGGGCCTAGGGCATTGGGGGGCACCAGCATTTGGCCCCAGGCCTCACTTGATAAAGGGCCTCGGAATTTCGGAATTACGGAGTTATTTATTAAAATGGGGATTTACGGAATTAAGGAGTTATTCATTGAAATGTAGCGCTATAGGCTACAAATTCTAATTATTTCTGACGAAATCGTTGACGTTAAATAATTGCACACTGTAAACATTTTTTTCGCAGATCTGTTATTAGTTGTAAAATTGAAAACTAAGTAAAAAGTTCAAACCTAAATTATATTTTAATATGAATATAAAAATTATTGTTCTGATCATCCGATTCACTGTGGATAGTGTAGCCTACACGGTACTGTGCACTATATATATTGTTATATATATATATATATATATATATATATATATATATATATATATATATAGTGCCGTTCGTTTAATTCATATAGTAACCTAATTATCTATATCTCGGTATCTTAAAGGACCGTTCTTCTCTTTTGGATTTAAATTTTGATTGACGTCATAAGCAACAGGCATCTTTAATTTGATGTTGGTTGTTTCAACGGTAGTGACAAGTTTATAGCAGAGTTAATATCTTATATAAAGGTGTTTAAACAAGATACGTCATTCTTCTTGTATGAGTGTTTAGTGAGATATAACAGTTTAATTCTAGAAGCGCTTAAGTTAGCTTTCCAATTTTTTGTAATACAAGCATTCCATTAATGCATAATAATAGTATGTGAGACATTGGAAGCTAAACTGTATGGGGGTATGAGGCATAAAACAGTCTAGGTCATAATGTCGTATTGCTCCCAAGATATGTAAACTTTTCCAGGTTCTCCAACTGGTTTCCATCGATGAGGAACTTCTTTCTACACTCCTTTTCTCCGAATACTAGCGTTTTCGTTTTCCCGAAGTTCATGGACAACCCATACCTCTTTCCTTCCTCGTTCAAAGCTTGGGCTGTTGTTTCTGGCCGTTCCTCGTCGCTATCGATCAAGTCGATATCGTCTGCGAAGCATAGGTTATTGATCCTTGATTTGCTCAGCATGCTATGTAATTAACCGCGTAGCAGTGATTCCATCGAATTAATCACAATATTCATATAGCCAACTTTCGCCGACTTCTTGGTCTGCTGATACAATCATTGTTATTGAAAATCCAACTGATACAATTCCTGACTGCATGGTTCCTATACAGTGGCTGTTGTTGCCCTTCTTATTGTTGCTGCAATATTGTTGTCGCTTTATCGTTCCACTGCTCTAGTCGGCAAAAACCGAAAGGTAGGGAGAAAGACAAAGAAACTAAAAGAAGCTATTTTATGACATTTATGAGAGGAATGAGAAACACAAAGAGACATAAGTAATTGGGGAACTGGGCAAAAAACAACGAAAACATAATTATGTAGAAAGACAAAGAACCAGACAGTGAATCGAATGAAATCGTATCATCTAAGATGTAAACACCGTTTGAAAGAAGCGATGGACAGTCGACTATGTATTTCTTCAGATAATTAATTATGCTGCACCACTTCATAGACACCGTGGAAATGTTTTGATGGATGCGATCCATAGTTCAACGACAACTTACGACAACAGAGGCCGTCGACGACGACGACAAGAATTTGTTTGGCGTATTACGAGTCAAATTGAAATGTTTAGAATAATTACACACCGCGTTTAATGTTAATCATTACTTTATAAGTAACGAACATCGTATTTAGTACTTGCTCATAAGTGATGTAATACGCCGAGCAAATTTCTGTCCAGGGTAACGGCCTCTGTTGTCATAGACCCTGGTCAAATTGGAATCCTCCTCCTCCTCCTCCTCCTCCTCCTCTTCCTCCTCCTCCTCCTCCTCCTCCTCCTCCTCTTCCTCCTCTTCCTCCTCCTCCTCCTCCTCCTCCTCCTCCTCCTCTTCCTCCTCCTCCTCAGGGTAGTTTACAGTAGGGAGATCGGATTGGAGAGCGGATGTAAGCGATATTATACCATCACTGTCCCATATCAAGTTTGTCCCCATAAAAACTGCCTTAACTGTTGCTTATTCAGTTTAAACACCTTTTAACTACGATCTGCATATGCTATATGAATTTCATATTCGGTCTAACCAACAAAATGAACTCCGCGTACAACGCTGCCACTCTTAGCTTTCCACCTATAAAACGTACAATACATACTGAACATACTAAATTGCTTATTAAGTGCTGTAATATGCCAAGCTAATTTTTGGCCAGGGTAACGGTTTCTGTTGTCATAGACCCTGGTCAAATCGGATCCATCCATCCATCCTGAACATTACTCAATTTTATACCATGCATTTTGATCATAATTATAAACATTTTGAAAACCCTGAATTTTCTTTTAATCAATCTAGACTCTGGGTATTAATGGGTTCTGCTGTGCATTATCGGTGGCGATTGATGTGGAATTAATACATTAAATGAACGTATAGGGAAGACATTTTGTGATAAGCATGTTCTGGCAGTGCTTGATTTTTGCTTTGATGCTATCTTTTGATTACATTTATTAGCAGATGTGTACTTTACCTGTATTTCACCGAAACTTTTTGTTATTCCCGCGTAATTCTAAACGTTAAACGAGTCTAGATTTTTCTGACCGGATCAACGTTTTTTGGAAGACATTCTGAGTGGCTTCTGCTAGCGATGAACTGATAAAATAAGTTTCCGTGTTTACGAATGGTTTCGTCCGATTAACAGTAGGGAAGACAATTACCTGTTTACGACCATTCTGATAATGGGTTAACCCTCGTAGTCCAGGCAATCTAGATCAAAAACACCGTGAACCTGGGCAAAATTGGATCAGAAGGTTTTTCAACGGTTTTCTGATCAGAATTTGTTGCTGAATAACATATCCAAAATCCGCCAAAATCCGACCACCCTAAGGGGGGGTATCCACCCCTGGTGCCTCAGGTATAATGGGTATAACTTTTGAACGGTGTGAGGTATCATCTCACATTGTACCTCAAAATGTGTGAAAATGAATTCCCTACAGCTGCCTAAAAGGTCAAATATTTATTCCATACGAAAAAAGTTTGAACTCGAAAAAACCTAGGGGTGGATACCACCCCCCCCCCTGGTAGCCCGAGGGTTAAAGTGCAACAAAGTATACATTCTAATTTATAGATAGGCCTATCCAGCAATCTTTGGATTTATTCTAAAATAACTGCATTCTTGTCGGATACAAGTGTTACATAATTATAATTTTCAGTATAATTATCAGAGCTGATCTAGAAACCGAAAAACATTATATCGTGCCAATCTTATATATAGGCCTACACATAATTATGTATACATCGTACACTGAACTGAGTGTGATTTTTCTTTTTTATGTAAGCTTATGAAAAGCTCTCATCGTTCTTAGAATTGACCTTGACCGGTTCAGCATGGTTGAGGCGCTCCTAGAAGATGACCCCAAAACCGCTAGTACGCAGCTGACCAAGTAAGTTCTCGTCGAAGGTAACCTTTCCATCGCCATTTGTATCACGGTGCACGAAGAATTGCTATTGACAGAAAGTGCAAACACGTGAGTCATTAGCTCTGGATGTTGAGTGTTGAGTCTATAAGCGCTAGCTAGAAAGTGTATTAGTAAAGCGCTGAATAAATTCAAGCGATAGGCGTATATTGGATTTATCCATGGCGCTGTAACAGTTGCTGCTGTGTGTGGGTCTGCCATGTACAAGAGCGGATACAGAAACTTTGGACGGGGTGGTGGCAAAAATTCTTGGCCTTGGGTGTGGAAAAAACTTCGTATCCGCAAAAAAAGTTGATGACCCTTTTTTAAAGTATACCGTAGCCTACCATTTTGTCCGCCAAAAAGTTTATGACCTTTTTAAAGTCATTTGGTCGAAATGTCCTTATTAGGCTATTCACTATTCCAAAGCACTTGTTGAAAACAAATGGGGGGCACAATACATGGGCAGTTCTAAATGGGGGTCATGGCCGGATTGCCCCCTGGATCCGCCCTTGGCCATGTATGAACCATTCCACAAGTCGACAATTATTATTCTGCTCGAATGACTTGAGGACGAATAGACGTTTAGTTTCGAAATACGGCTTGAACTGAGTTACCATTCATCGTAGCTAAACGAGCAATAATTCGAATAGTCTGTGTTAAGACAGCATATTTTTCCGGTGGACCTCTTACATTCATGATGATGACGACGATGATGTTTACGATGACGACGATGATAACGACGATGATGTTTACGATGACGACGATGATAACGACGATGATGTTTACGATGACGACGATGATAACGACGATGATGTTTACGATGACGACGATGATAACGACGATGATGTTTACGATGACGACGATGATAACGACGATGATGTTTACGATGACGACGATGATAACGACGATGATGTTTACGATGACGACGATGATAACGACGATGATGTTTACGATGACGACGATGATAACGACGATGATGTTTACGATGACGACGATGATAACGACGATGATGTTTACGATGACGACGATGATAACGACGATGATGTTTACGATGACGACGATGATAACGACGATGATGTTTACGATGACGACGATGATAACGATGTCTGTGTAAGTCTATCTCTATATTTTTCTATTTCTTCTTCTCTCCTTCTCTCCCTCTCTTCTTCGTCTCTCTCCCTCTCTCTCCCTCTCTCTTCCCCTCGCCCTCTCTCCCCCTCTCTGTATGTTTGTCTGAGTCTCTCTGTCTCTTTCTGTTTCTGTCTATGTATCTCTCTATCTCTGTGTATGTCTGTGTGTCTGTCTGTGTGTCTGTCTCTGTCTCTCTGTCACTCTGTCTATCCGTCTCTCTGTGTCTCTGTCTGTCTCTCTGTCTCTATGTGTCTCTGTCTCTTTGTCTCTTTTGTCTCTGTCTCTGTCTCTCTGTCTCTCTGTCTGTCCGTCTGTCTGTCTGTCTCTGTCGCTGTCGCTGTCTCTGTCTCTGTCTGTCTGCCTGTCTCTGTCTCTGTCTCTGTCTCTGTCTCTGTCTCTGTCTCTGTCTCTGTCTCTGTCTCTGTCTCTGTCTCTGTCTCTGTCTCTGTCTCTGTCTCTGTCTCTGTCTCTGTCTCTGTCTGTCTGTCTGTCTGTCTCTGTCTGTCTGTCTGTCTGTCTCTGTCTCTGTCTCTGTCTCTGTCTCTGTCTCTGTCTCTGTCTCTGTCTCTGTCTCTGTCTCTGTCTCTGTCTCTGTCTCTGTCTCTGTCTCTGTCTCTGTCTCTGTCTCTGTCTCTGTCTCTGTCTCTGTCTCTGTCTCTGTCTCTGTCTCTGTCTCTGTCTCTGTCTCTGTCTCTCTCTCTCTCTCTCTCTCTCTCTCTCTCTCTCTCTCTCTCTCTCTCTCTCTCTCTTATAGTCTTGTTAGTTGCCCTGTCGCGCCATGATTTTCGTAGAATTCTTCTCAGCCATCTACATGTATGATGTGCTGACTAGAATAAATGGGCAAACTAGCATCGAACCCACGCAGGCCTACTTAATGTGATCAACATGTTAGTAGTCTACCATTCATTCATCCGCACTTCCTTGATCATAATTATGATCATAAATTATCAGATGATTATGACGACGACGACTTCGACGATGGTGGTCTGTTTTTTACTCACGTCCGATTGCTTCTGAACCCACTCGTCCGTGGTAGTTGGGAGGTTCTTGTACCGCTTTCTTAAAGCAGCCGCGATCTCCGTTAGGTCAACGTAGCCGTTCATATCCGTGTCGTAAGCGGTAAAGTCGTCCTGCGCCTTCTTCCTGTACTCTGCCCAATCTTCTGGGGTACAGTTCAGGGACTTTGTGACTTACAGATAAAAAATGAGAGACAGAGACGTCTGTAGATTTAGGTAAAGATTGATTCTACGTTTAACTTAGATTCATTCTCAATCGCTGGTTCATGGGCGGAGACCCAGGGGGAGGGGGTACAGAGGAACGGTCCCCCAATAAAAGTGTTTGGGGACGGCCCATGCATTGGTCCCCCTCCAATCGTTGAGCGTCAAGACTAAAAAAGTAATTCAAATTTTTTGGCGGTGAAAATAGACATTTTTCTAGACTTTTTGGCCAGATGACTAAAAAACGGTCATCAACTTTTTCGGTGGTGGAAATAGAAATTTTTTGCTTGGAAAAAGGTCGTCAGAAATTTTCGTCCGTCAAAAAATCTCGCGTCTTTCCTTCGGCCACTCGATCGTCCCCCCCCCCCCCCCCAATCTCCGCCCAGATCTTCGCCCATGCGCTGGTCCTACAACCTGCATGAAATGGCATCCCTGCTACATTGCGCTTGTTGTCTATGCGCAACTCAACTCTGTTCCTGCAGAATTTCAAAACTGTCCTATTTAGCCGTGGTTGGAGAGCTCTTCTGGGTAGCATAACCTTGAAAAGGCGCCATATAAAACTTTCGAAATGATAGAAAGATTCAGAATGATTGGAAGATAGTTATCTCAGGCAAGCATATGTAAGCTTTTAGTTGTGATCCAAAAAATTCACGCTTTCATCGAAAAACTGACTTACAAATGGCTCAGGCGATGTCCTTGACATGCGTCAACTGCTTTTTTATGGTAGAATTAGGCCCTAGTGTGTTTTATTAGCACAAAATGCTATCGTGAATACAATGATTACCGTATTTTATAACAATGACATCGTTGGTATAACAGCGGAAACTGTAATCGCACTTAAGAGTAGCGAATGCTTATTTGGTTCTTTAGCTAGTTTATTATCAATATGTACATGCACATAATTAGTAATGATAATAATTGATAATAAGTAATATAGCCTAAATGTTTACAGTCCTTTATTGAATATTGCTCTTTGTCATACTACCATGGGCAACAGACAGGAGGCAGAGCATCAGCAACAGGAATGTCTTCATCTGAAATATTGACATATGGAAAAGTATTATATTATTCTCGTCCAAATGAGTTGGGCACTTATTAAATTTTCAATTCAATTGATCTCATATTTTATAAGATTAAGTGCCAAGAGTTAGGATAGCTGCGAAAAACATTGGTTCTGTTAATTGTTTTGCACAAATCAAATCTGTATGTGGGATAAATAACAGATAAGATTTTATGTTATTCTAGTGAATTAGATAAGCTTCGGCACCGATTCCCTTAAATTATTTTACAAAAAAACATATTCAAAGCTGCACAGTCTGTTTTAAAACAATATTTTCATTTCAAATGAAAAGGCATTAATTGTGAGGAATACGAACACAATGCAAAAAATAGTTACATTTACAACTAAATAAGTCTGCTACTAAGAGTCACGACGTCGTTGTCATCATCATCATCATCATCATCCTTATCATCATCATCATCATCATCATCATCAGCAACCGTGGGCTCAGCGCTCGTAGGTGTCCGATGCCTTCTTCACCAGGTCCTTCCATTTTCTCCTATCCAGCGCCGCTCTGCTCAGCTCCTGAGGCGAGGCTCTGCCCCATTCGGAGACGTCGTTGTGCATAGGCCTAATTATACGCGTACTTTATTACCCGACCGTCCTTAAAGACTTATTGAATGACAATCTCCTTGCTGGCAACTTTTGTTTTTGATCGATATTTTTTCAAGGGACAACCCGAAAATCTGCAAATCTTCTGCTTGCAAGAATCAAATAAATTCTATTATAACAGAAATCGTCCTAAGTAAGAATAAAACACTTCACCTTCCAATTTCTCGACTTTTGTCTATGAAGAATCGATTGAAGGAATCGCTTCAGATCGTTTTCACCAAACTTTCACCAGAATGGAAAAGCATCTATTATTACCGGCTGCGTATGGGGCCTTTTATTTAGTTTATCAATACGTATGCTCGTGCTTCCTATGGAAAAATTGACGTTAGCATACATTTCTCTTATAAAATAACCATTAAAGAAATTTATTAAGAAAAGTCATAGCTGCAAATCAAACCAAAGCACGTGTGCTTAGAACCAGAATTTGCTATTGATCTTTCATAACAAAGAACAACATTAGGACTGTCAGAATAAGATTTATTGCACGAACGAACGACAGTCTTGCGATTTTGAATAATTTATTGAGGGCATATGCAAATGCGAATATTTGATTTCCACTGAAACCCGGCTGTATTATTTTCTGTCATGAAAAAGCAATAGCCCACTATTATAGAAAACAATCTACTACGTGAGTCAAAAAAAAGTAAGCCAAATTGTTTTTCATATATCTCTAATGCCTGATAACATATCATGCTAAAAATTTTCCAAATATTTAGAGAATTGGACGAAGAATATGATTCCAAAATTTCATGAGATAAAGTTGAACGGATAAAAAGATATGAATCTTTAAACTTCATATGCCAAAATTGCCATTTACAAGCAATTTTCAGTCAGATTCAGTAAAATGTAAGTCAAACCTTTTCTCATATCAGTTCTCTAATGCCTGATGATCAATCATTCTAAAATTTTCCCAGACATGTAGATAATTGAACTAGCAATATGACCCCATCAGTATGATTTGATTATTTAATTAAATAAGATGCTCAAAATGTCATCCTCCAGCTTGCACGCAAGCCTTGAGGCGCTGGCGCCATTAGGCAACAGCATCGTCGATTATCCTCTGGCCATCCCACACTTCCAACAAGCGTTGCTTCAGATCGTTTATATCATGGATTATTGTCTGGTAGACTCGGTCTTTAATTATGCACGCTCCACACTTTATATTCCGTAAAATTGTACTCCAGGATCACTGAAGACCAAAATTGGGAACTATCAGGCATCAAAACTGCAGCGAACACCATAACTGCAGCGAACACCATAACAGATTTGCTGAAAACTGAAATTTCCGGAGATGAAGTTTAAATATTCATATCTTTCTATCCGTTCAAATTTATTACATGATATTTTGGAATCCTATTCTAGGTTCAATTCTCTAAATATCTGGAAACTTTTAGTATGATTAATTATCAGGCATTGGAGATATAATAAAAACAGTTTAGCTTACTTTTTTTACTGAATCTGACAGAAAATTGCTTGTAAACGGCAATTTCGGCATATGAAGTTTAAAGATTCATATCTTTTTATCCGTTCAACTTTATCCCATGAAATTTTGGAATCATATTCTTCGTCCAATTCTCTAAATATTTGGAAAATTTTAGCGTGATATGTTATCAGGCATTAGAGATATATGAAAAACAATTTGGCTTACTTTTTTTGACTCACGGTGTATATAAATAAAAAAGAAGATTCTGTGTGTGTGTGTCTATCTGTCTGTCTGTTGTCTGTCTGTCTGTCTGTCTGTTTGAACGAGATGCATTTCCACAGTTTTTGAGCTTTTCGCTCCGAGACACCCGGTGGAGGGGTTGGGGAATCTCTCCGACCATGGGGGCCAGGGTGTGGGGTGAAACCCAAATTTCTTTTCGGTAAAACGAAACTATTGATCTGAATCTTTCTACCTAGACAGAGGGCCGTCCGAACGACCCAGTGGAGGGGTTGGCGAATCTCCACATTGTCCACAACATGGGGGCCAGAATGAGGGGCGAAAACCCTAACTTTTGCAATATCCATTCTGTCGCCATAGTTTTACACCTATTCGCCGCGTAGTTGTGCGTATATAGTTTAAACGTTAAAGAGTGTTTTTCAATACGCAAAGTGCGCATTTTATTAATATTGTTTTTGTCAGATCCTAATAAAGAATCGAAATGGCATCTTATATAAGCTTAGCTTTCATGGAATTTATTAAAAGGTGCCTAAGGATGTTCCTTCAAGATTATTCTGACAAGCATAAGAATAAATTATACACCGTGAGGCATAAAAAAGGAAACCCCTAGAAATATCGTGATTATTTTAACAATTTTCAAACAATGTCGATGAAATTCACGAAAATTATAGCTAAGTAGCAAGCAGTGTAAATACATTTACAGTTTTTACTCTAACTGTCCGCCTTTAGCTTCTACGCATGCGCGAAGTCGCTTGCGCCTTTAACGCACCGCCGAATCAATAATTCGCTGGTCAAGATCGTTCCAAGCTTGCATGATTGGCTTCCGAAGATCTTCAACATCACAGACCTTTTGTTCTGTACACCATTTCCTGCATGAATCCCCATATTTTATAATCGACGGGATTCAGATATGGGCTGTTAGGGGGCCATAGAGTAGGAATTATGAAGTCAGGAGTTTCATGCGTCAGAAGTGCAATCGTTTCTCGAGCTCTGTGCGTTGGAGCACCATCTTGCTGGAGAATGTAAAATTCAGTGAATTCTCGAATTTCAGGTAGAAGGCCTTCCATGAGTAAAGCATCTCGGCAGTAGGCCCTATTGGCCGTTGGTTTTTACCCCCGGTTCAACAAAATGAATTGACGTGCGCCCCAGAGAAGAAACACCGACGGACAATATCAGAGATTTGCTAAACGCCGGACGTGAGCGTACAAGGCTGTCGGCTGCAGCATCTCTCTTTCGAGTTCCAACTGCTACATACAAACGATCATTTTGAGTAATGCTATATAGGAGAAGTAGGAAATGGTGTACAGAACAAAGGTCCGTGATGTTGAAGATCTTCGGAAGCGAATCATGCAAGCTTGGAACGATCTTGTCTAGCGAATTATTGACTCGGCGGTGCGTGAATGGCGCAAGCGACTTCGCGCATGCGTAGAAGCTAAAGGCGGACAGTTAGAGTAAAAACTGTAAATGTATTTACATTGCTTGCTGCTTAGCTAAAATTTTCCTGAATTTCATTGACATTGCCTGAAAATTGTTTAAATAATAACGATTTTTCTAGGGGTTTCCTTTTTTATGCCTCACGGTGTACAAGCACAATATAATTATTATAGTTATTTGAAACGTAGGGCGTCATTGTCGTTTCAACTCGGTTGCGTAGGCAAAGAACAGTTTTCGTGCACAATTATAATGAGCAGCTAGCGACATCTCGTGAGAATTTCCTGCCCATGTCAGGAAGCGCCTTGCTCGTTTAAAATCTAAATGTTTATTTTCTTCATCTATTGTTTAGCGACACCATTTAGCTGCTATAGCTTACGTGACTATTATTGCCACTCGTTGCTCTAGTAGTGCACAATCTCTGAATTTCTGAAGGCAGATATTCACCGCTGTGTTGACGACATCCCTTACCAAATAGGCCTACAAGTAATCACATTAAATCTTATTTGGTGTTGAATCAAAATCTCAAGGATTGATTGATTATTTGATTGATTATTCGATTGATTGATTGAGAAAACAACTTCAGATTTTCTCAGTTTGATTTATAAAAACAAATCTTTCTCAAAATAACAAGTCGTGATCTAAGGATTAATTCCAAACGTTAGTATCTTCCGTATCCATATCCGTGTTCGTCACCGTGTCCACCATATCCACGGTTTCCAACGTATCCTGCTCCAGTGCCTGGAACACCTTCCCAGCGCGCAGTTCCTGTTCCGGAACCCACGTGTTCAGCCACGTGATTGACGTAGAGTTGGCGTGCCGCGTTTCTGTAGTTATCTGGCCTGTTACATCAGCAGAACAAAGTGTTGTTATAGCGCCATATCTTGATTACTTTAATGACACAATGAACGAGTGATTAACGATTAAGCGTGCTTAGATTTTAATTGAAGAAGTGTAATTAGATGGCGTATTCACGGTTCTTTTACGTGTTTTTTTTATTAGAACTCCTCTGGAACATCATCGGACTTTTGCTGATTGGTCCAACCAGTTGTGAAGTTCTTCATCAATCACTACACTGGGCCTATTGATTTGTTTTCATCACCAGTCTCTTATTCTTGAAAGGCAATTCCTTTCCACCGGTTTTCCGTGATTACATCGCTTCAGAATACATAATTCTTCGAGAATTAGCTATAGAATAATTATACTTGTCTATGCATAGATACAACGCAATAATTATGGATGAGCTTACACGTCATATCTGTGACCAGATTGGTAATGTTCATTTCCAGCGAAGACCGATGCCACGGCGACAACGAACAAGACGATTAGGAGCTTCATCGTGACTATCTCGAGATCTGTTGTCGGCGTCGATAGAAGGTGTAGGGGAGACGTCGTAACTGATGCAATAACTGGCAACTGCACAACCACCGATCCTTTTATACACGAAACCGGTGTACGCTTTGAGGTCCGTTCTAGGCCTACACAATGCACATTCACACGTGCGACAAATTGACAGACAAGCATGTAGACAGACTGAAACGGAGCAATTGGCCTAGAGACAAAGAATTTGGCTTGAGAGAGGGACAGACAGACAGTCATCCAGACAGACTGACTGACTGACATGCAGACAGGTAGACAGACTGGTAGAGAGTCATAGAAAGAGACAGCGAAAGAGAGAGAGAGAGAGAGAGAGAGAGAGAGAGAGAGAGAGAGAGAGAGAGAGAGAGAGAGAGAGAGAGTCACCTGCAACGCAACCAGAATGATGTTCCGAATACCTGCAGTTATTCAGCATACAGCGTATGTGGTATTCAAGTTATACAACATTGTCATTGTCATGACAATGCGTCTATTATTAATAGGACCTGGTGTGCATGCAACATATTTATCTAAATATTTTTGCATGACCAGCAACTGTGCGTGTGTGTGTGTGTGTGTGTCCTTGTGTGTGCGCGCGCATCGGTTTCGTGTATAAAAGGATCGGTGGTTGTGCAGTTGTCAGCTATTGCATCAGTTACGACGTCTCGCCTGCACCTTCCACCGACACCAACAACAGATCTCGAGATAGTCACGATGAAGCTCCTAATCGTCTTGTTCGTTGTCGCCGTCGCCTCAGTCTTCGCTGGAAACGAACATTACCAATCTGGTCACAGATACGACGTGTAAGCTTAACAGTATTATAATATTAAATCGTAGATCTAAATTAATGTTCAAATACAACAGTATCGCAGCTATAAATTTCAATAGCGCATCTAGTCTAATGAATGACTATTGATGATGATGATGATGGTTCTCTGCCCGAAGGCAGGTTCATTGGCTTTTGGGGATGAGATGAATGAGGTGGTTTCCCGTTGTCTTCCCCATAGACAATGATGGGTAAGCAACTTGCCCAAGGTCGCTCCGCAGGAGCTTGCGCCTCTGCGTCCCACACGTACTAGCCTGAGATATCGAAATCTCTGAATGTCAACTCCCAGCCCGGGGCTTGAACCGCAGTACGTTGTATCCAACAGACGAATGCCGTTCGCGCTTACCGGTGTAGCTAACTAGGCTATTTACATGCATTCAAAGGCGTAGTCATCACGGAAACCGGTGAAAAGAAATGTCTTTAATAAATGAGAAACTAGTGATGAAAGCCAATCAAAAGGTCTAGTGCGGTGAGCGATTAAGGTCGGTCTAACTGGAGGGACCAATCAGGAAGCGTCTTATCATGATGATCCAGGGTAGTTCTATTTATAGAAACGTCCGTTCGCCATCTAATCACGCTTTTTCAATTAAAATCAAAGCACGTTTAATCGCTAATCAATAGTTCATCGTGTTATTATTGTAATCAAAATTTGGCGCTATAACAACGCTTTGTTCTGCTGATGTAACAGACCAGATAACTACAGAAACGCTGCGCGCCAACTCTACGTCAATCACGTGGCTGAACAACACGTGGGTTCCGGAACAGGAACTGCGCGCTGGGAAGGTGTTCCAGGCACTGGAGCAGGATACGTCGGAAACCGTGGATATGGTGGACACGGTGACGAACACGGATATGGATACGGAAGATACTAACTTTTGAAATTTAATCCATAGATCATGACTTGTTATTTTGAGAAAGATTTGTTTTGTAAATCAAAAGGCGCAAATTCACGAATTGATTCTTCTAAGACACTCGAGACTCACAATACGCAATTTGACCCTTTGATTTAGCATGGATTGAGATCCTTCAAAATTGTCATCTAGCGTGTTGTGCATACATTAATAATTTATTTATCAATAATTAATTTCAGTCTTTATTACTGTGTGGAATCACTTCCTTTAAATAGGTTGTGTGACCCCGTATCATGAAAGTAACTCTTCTTGGCCCTCAAAGGTAAGGGACCCTTCATCTCTAGAGCTTGAAGTGATGCATGTAGGGTTGCAAGTCGATAAAATTCAAATCAATAGAATTTAAAATCATGAAAGTTTCAAGAGCACTCGTTCCTTAATTAAAGTTCCAAGTCGACCGATTTTCAAACCAATAAAGTTCTAAGATAAGACGCAATGGAGTTCATACTATAGTCGATGGTTCTTTATTATATACCACAAATTCGTTTATTAGGCAATAATATAAGCTCAATTTTAACATTTATAGCTAGTTAACTTCAGCTTCATAGAGTGGATGATTGTGTTGGTCGATGTGAAGACATAGCCTTGCGTTGGAAAACGAAGGACTAATAACAAGATTATAAGAAAAAAACTTGTTTAAAAAAGTTGTGGGTTAGTTTCTGTCGAACAAATCAGTGTCATAACAAAGAAGATTAATTACCGTCGTCTTTCCTATTTCTTCAGACTTTGAATCGATTGTAAAATTGCCTTAGATTTGTATTATAGTTTGTAACCAAATCATTAAAGCAGAATCAGGCATACAAAGATGAAAGGCAACCCTCAAGTTTAATATTTCTCCTACTCGTGCTTAGGGCCGGTGTCATGAAATAAAGTCTCCCTCGATGCAAAGTCTCTCCCCAAAACAGAGCCTCCATATAGCTAAAACTCTGCATTGGAAGAACTTTTCTGGTATAAAACTATATAGGCATAGGCCTAATTAGCGTGTTGCCATAAAACACCATGACAACTACCAAATGTCGGAGATTTTTTAGTGCATTGGGCTATTTAAAAAAATCGGTGTTTGTCGGTTAATTCCCCGCCACACACAGAAACCCTATAATATTATAGGAAATTTTACATGCAGAAATTAATTCACCGCCACACGCAGATAGTTATTCCAATCTATCACCGTTCCTTTTGCAATTTCCAGTTCACACTCGCAAAAACGAATGCTCGTCATTTCTTTGGATTAGCATTATACGAACAGGATGAGTTGTCGGTAAGTTAGGCGTGATCCTTGTAGCAACGTGCCTTGTCGCAGTGGGATGTTTTGCCTGCAGTTAGGCCTACGCCTATATTAAGATATCTCCATTTGTCTTGCCGATCCTTTAAACATAGCACCATTGGGACTTAGATCTAATTATAGTTAGCGGGTCCCGATAATGTTGGTTAGGTTCAGGTTTAAGGGTCGTGAGGGTCGGTTAGGATCAGGTTAGGCATCGTAAGGGGCGGTTGGGGTCAGGTTAGGCATCGTGATGGTCGGTTGGGATCAGGTTAGGCCTCGTGATGGTCGGTTAGGGTTAGGGATGGGGTTAGTGCAGTCATTCATTGGGTGGTTGTTAGCACACTGTCTCGCAGCATGTAGGATGCCATGCTGCTGCAAGAAATTAACGCTGCTTTGTTTATCGTGAACTAAAGCCAAAATTCTTAAGAAATTCATGGCGTTCATGACGGCGTCCAAGAAATAAAGATGTGCTATAAGTTAATCGGATGTCACCATTACATTACGTTACTAAAAAAACCAGTGCGTAAATTTACGCAGTGCGTAAATATAGCCTACGCAGTGCGTAAATATACGGCAAACTGTGGCTGTGAACTAACCGACAAGGTAGACAGACGAAACCTGTAGCGGTGAATTAACCGTCAAGTACCGCATTTTTAAATTTCGTTATTATTTATTATTTTGTTTATTCAAGAATTTCTACAGCACCTCTTCAATGGGACTACTCGAAAGCACTGCCGGTAACACGAAAAGGAGTATACCCCTGAAAGCTATCCGGGGGGATGAATTAATCTATCCCCCGGGTGGAATTAACCGGTCTAGACTATCCGGGGGATAAACCATTCTATCCCATTTTTGGAAAATGCGTATAATTGAAAAATCTATAGGCTACTCTAATCAAAATTTAAAGTGACTCTACTTGTTTTAAGTGTCCTGAACAATGTTCAGAGAAAGGCAACTCGAAATTATTTTGCGACTCCAAGTGTTCTTAAGTGTTTTAAATGTTCTAAGTGCTATAACACCAAAGCAAAACAAACTATCTAGTAGGAATAAACATAAACATAGCCTACCTGTTAGTGTCATTGTTCAAAACAAAGCAGATGAAAATTAATTTGCAAAAATAAGTACACGCGGAATTGGCTTTTTCGACTTTTCCTCATTTGGGGGGGGGGGGGATAGGGTTAATATGGGGGTACTCTATTTCGTGACACCGGCTCAAAAACGGCAAAAAACACAGCTTTATGTTTAATAACAAAAAAGTTTAATTGAATTAGTCAATGGCGAGTTAAAGTAGGTGAAATATAATCTAAGTCGGTGGCTTTTGAGGTCAAACTCAAAAGATATCGTTGGGCACAATATACTGATACTGATAATTAGCAGCATGGTGGCTGCCTTTAAACACCTTTTACTTGTATTCTGCGGCGCAATAAGAATGTCGTTTTGCACAGAAACTCGCTTTTCATTGATCGGCCAGCCTTTTTAGAATCGTCGAGTTCAAGCATTGCAACATTGGATCACATGAAGTGGAATGCGATAAGAACACAAAGATGGTCTGGACTTAGATCCGGATGATGTTCCTTGTTCTCCTCATCCTCTGCTGGAATCAGTCCTTTCAGCAAGTCCATCTACGGCAAATGCCCTGGCAATAGACCTTTGCTCTGGTCAACGCCTTTTTAATACATTACGCTGTCTTTACTCGGCCACTGTTCGTACTTTGGTAGTGCCTGTCCGAAGCCTGAAGGAAGGAGGAGGTCGACACTAAACGTCTTTGATACGACATAGTGTCAATAAACAGCAGCAAGCCAGATATGGCGTAAAGTAGCCTATAAAAAATGAGTAACGCATGAAACATAAAAATTATTATTCAATCGGCTTCTGCATGTCCTTCGTCTCGAAACTCGTCGAACGTGTTATTCATAAACAACTATCTTTCTACATTGAGTCAAATAATCTGCTTCCACCAACGCAATCTGGTTTTCGTCGCCATCCCTCTACCGAAACTGCAGTCATCAAAGTCTACAACGACATTGTTCTGGCCCTTGACTCAGGACTCATTGCAGCCCTGCTACTTCTGGATTTCTCTGCGGCCTTCGACTGTGTGGATCACACCATTCTCCTTAAACTCCTACAAACTCAATTTGGCGTGACTGCTTCAGCTATTCAGTCAATTTCAGTGGAATGCCTCTTTCCTTTCCTCAAGATCTTACAGCATCAAACTTGGTGGGTTCTCTTCTAGAATGCGTTTGTCCTTTTTGGCGTCCCCCAAGGCTCTATTCTTGGCCCAATCCTCTTTATTCTATACACCTCAAATATTGTTAACATCGCCTTGCAACATGGTCGCATGATTCACTTGTATGCTGATGATACCCAACTCTACATAAAGCTATCCGGACAGAACATTGATAACATCAAAATCAAAATTGCAGCCTGTTTCCATGATATTCAGTCTTGGTGTGCATCTATGCGTTTGAAGTTAAATGCCACCAAGACAGAACTCATTTGGTTTGACCGTCAAAGGGGACGAAACGACAATAAATTAATGAAAACTCTTGACCTCGACTCCAACTGCTCTATTCCACCATCTGATGTGATTCACGACCTCTGTAGGCTCGGTGTGCTACTTGACAGAAGTTTAAAGATGAACCAACATAATATCTTCAGTAGCCAGAGCATGCTTTTCCGCCTTCGTCGAATTCGACAATTGAAACGTTGCTTGAATGAAACTTGCCTTCGTAATCTCATTCAAGCTCTCGTCATCTCTCGCCTCGATTACTGCAACTCTGTTCTATCTGATCTTCCATCATCAACACTTCAACCCCTATCTTCAGTTCTACATACGGCCGATCGCCTGATAAAAGGTCTTGGTCCCAGAGACCACACCACTTCAACTCTGAAACAACTACACTGGCTTCCCATCCGTGCTCGAATTGCTTTCAAAATTTCCCTTCTGATGTTTCACATCCACTACGGAACCTCTCAATCCTACATGGCATCCATGGTCACGCCATGTTTCGCTTCAAAGTCTAGAGGTCTTCAGGTCTTCGTTCGTCCTCGCGAAGTGACTTTGCTACACTTCGCACAAACCGAAAATTTGGAAACCGTTCCTTCTCAATCTCAGGACCTAAAGAATGGAACAGTCTTCAGACCTCCATTCGCCAGAGCTCATCTATTGTAGTGTTTAAATCAAAGTTAAAAACTCATTTGTTTTCATTGTATTATAACTAGATTTGTAGCGAAACGCGCTCTTGTGCAAGACTTGTTTTTGTTAAAGCGCGGTATAAATGACTAATTGTATTGTATTGTACTGTATTGTAAAAATGCATCCATAACTAGCAAAATATTTAGACACCTTTTCAAATGTTTTCTCTCAGCTATATGTACTTTGCGCGTTCAACTAAATATGTTCCGTTCGGTCTTCGTACTAAAACGCGTCATGACAATAAAAACGTGATTAAAACGCTTGTGATAAAGTAGCTCACGACTTGGACAAAGTTTAGCATAATGTTTCTATAAGTGCGATGCACACGATTCAAGCATGTCATGTGTAGACAAATCACTTTTCTTCATTTCCTAATTTATCCAGAAAATATTAATAACTCTGATATTAATCGGAAAAGGAACATAATTATTTCTTCACCAGCCTCATTGACACCAATTGCAAATAAGGACAACAGAATGACAGGCACGATAATAGTCATGGCGTCGTTCTGATTTATAATAAGTCTATTATGCTAGGCCTACTATAAAATATTGGTTTCTATTATAATAGTGGGATATTGCTTTTTCGTGACAGAAATACCGCCGGATTTTAGTGGAAATTAAATTTGCCCATTTGAATAGGCCCTCAATAAATTATTCACAATCGCAAAACTGTCGTTCATTCGTGCATTAAATCTTATTCTAATAGTTATAATGTTGTTCTTTGTTATGCCAGATCAATAGCAAATTCTGGTTCTAAGCACACGTGCTTCGGTTTGATTTGTAGCTATGCTTTTCTTATTGCCAGTAATAAATTTTATTAATGGTCATTTGATGGCAGAAATGTCTCATGAAATTGATTTTCCCATAAGAAGCACGAGCAATGAGCATACGACGTGTTACCTACATTGAATAAAAGGCCCCTTATGCAAACGGTAATTCGTGAGATGCTTTTCAATTTTGGTGAAAGTTGGTGAAAACGATCTGAAGCGATTCATTCAATCGATTCTTCTTAGACAGTAGGCCTAGTCGAGATATTGGAAGGTGAAGTGTTTTATTCTTAGGCCTACTTAGTTTAATTTCTATTTGATATAATTTATTCGATTCTTGCGAGCAGAAGATTTTCAGATTTTCGGGTTGTCCCTTGCTAAAATATCGATCAATATCAAAGTATCCAACACGACTAGAAAGTCATTGGATAGACTTTAAGGACGGTCGGCTAATAAAGAGTAGGCCTATGCACAACAACGTTTTGACTTTTGGTATAGCAGACTTAGGCCTATTTAGTTGTCAATTTAGCTCTTCCTGTCATGTGTGCGTATTCCTCACAATTTTTGCATTTTCATTTGGATTGAAAATATAGCTTTACAACAACATTGAAAGATTATTTTTCGAAAATAGTTAGAGGGATTTGGTGCTGAAAATATCCCAATTCAGCAGACAAACAAGAAGTCTTATCTGCTATTATTTTATCACTCTAATTAAAATGAGTCGATTTGTTTTACAAAATTAACAGAACCAATGTTTTTTGCAGCTGTCCTAACTCTCGGCAGGCCTACTTATAAAATATGAGAGAATTTGAAATGAAATCAGATCCGAATTCATTTTGCCCAGAATAATAAAATCTCATGACTTTTCTATATATAGGCTATGCCAATATTTCAGATGAAGACATTCCTGTTGCTGATGTTCTGCCTCCTGGTGATTGCAAATGGTAGGACAAAGAGCAATATGCAATAAAGGATTATATAAACATTCAGGCTATAATTATATATTACGTATTAGAATCTATCATCTATTATTATATCTATTATATCTAATCTATTATTATATCTATTATATCTAATCATCTAATCATTATTATATCTAATCATCTTCCAAGCGAGCAGAGCGGCACAGGAAAGAGACAAATGGAAACGGATTGTGAGCCATGCGGTTGACACCTACGGGCACTGAGCCCATGGACCATGATGATGATGATGATGAATCATGACTGTGTAGGCCTATGTATATATATAATATTGATAATAAACTAGCCAAAGAACCAAATAATCGTTCGCTACTCGTACATGTAAGTGCGATTGCAGCTTCCGTTGTTATACCAACGACGGTGTAGGCCTAGTTACAAAAATAATACGATAATCAATGTTGTGGTGAGAGAACTTTGTGCTAACAAAACAATAATTCTAGGGAAAATTGAGACACCAGCTAATCGATGAGAGTGTGCATTTGTTGGACCACAACTGTAAGTTACTGTAGCCTACAGACGCTTACCATAGGTAGCTATCTTCCAATCAATCTCGGATTTTTCTACAATTTCGGAAGTTTTATATGGCACCTTTCAAGGTTATGCTACTCAGAAGCGCTCCCGATCCAACCACGGCTATAATTTATAGGACAGTTTTGAAATTCTTCAGGAGCAGAGTGGGGTGGCCCATGGACAATACGCGCAGTGTAGCAGGAAGGCCATTCCAGGTTGTAGAACCAGCGACCGAGAATGAATCTAAGTTAAGCGTGGAATCAATTCTTGACCTAAATCTGCAGACGTCTCTGTCTCTCATTTTCTGTCTGTTAGTAACAAAGTCACAAAACTGGACTCCGGAAGAGTGGGCAGAGTATAAGAAGCAGGCGCAGGACAACTTTGACTCCTACGACACGGATAAGAACGGCTACGTTGACCTACCGGAGTCCGTGCAGGCAACCAGATATCAGTTCAAGAACATCCCCGAGATCTCAGAAGAGTCGATCCAGTACTTCGCCGGGGTGAGTAAAAGAAAAATCACCATCTAGATATATCTAGGATCTTATACTAGATAAGGCAATGATCACAAAATTTGCACATCGACCAACTCATCGTCATTATAATCATCCGATATTATAGCCTGATCATAATTATGCTTAAGGTGATGACGGGTGAATGAATGGTAAATATCAACACAGAGATCACAAGTGCGTGGGTTCGCTGCTCGTTTGTTCAATTACAATCATGTAGGTTGTTTCAGTGCTCAACTCTATAGGGAAGACTGACACTGTAAATGCACAGTGAGACCGATGGACACCATGCAGGCTGACATACAGTTTCAGTTCGATTATTGTCTGTTAGCGCTATCGCTAACTAAGATGCGACTGTACCAGTGTACCATAGCATAATCTTGAACCATTTACCAAAATTATGGATCAGAGACAATACAGTACAAAATTATGATATCATTCAGTTGTTCATTATTTTGAAGTTCAAACTGATATGTCAAGGATATTTTACTAATTAAGGCAATGATCACAAACTTTGCAATAGACCTAAAATTATCCAGCGTGGTCCCTTAAAAGTAGCCGGGACCCAGGGTGTTTGCCCCTCCGCCCCTTCTCCCGGGGTGTGGGTGCAAGAACAGAAACTCTAGGCCTACTCTTGTAAAGAGAGACAATGTTGTATACTATCGGCCTATAATTGCACGATGTCAATAATTCCGGATTAATTTTTTAGGTCAAAAGTGGAATTGATTTTTTGCATACCCCCTCTTGAATGAAATGTCCCCCTACGCCCATGAGTCTTACCACATACCCACGCACAGCAGCAACAGCGCCAGCCGTGGATAAATCTCCTATATTGCTTGACTTTATCCAGCACTTTATAGACTTTCTCTCTAGTGCTTATGACTCGTATGCATACATATTTTTGTCAATAGATGTTCATCACGTACCGTGATGCAAATA
>CAMAOG010000016.1:5000-18591 GCA_945859605.1 Lumbricus rubellus | reverse complement strand
GTCGTTGTTGCTATCGTTGTGGTTGTTGTCGTTGTCAGGGGTGTAACGAGGTTTAGAAAAGTGGGGGGCCTAAATAGGACGTAGTGGATTTATTTGGCGCGAAGCGCCAAAAAATTTTTTAAAGGGCCCCCCCAGTTTTTCACAAGGCCCCCCAAGTGGGGGGGCCCTGGGGAGCCTTAGTAACAAATGGGGCAGCTTCAAAAGTCCCAAATTAATCCTCTAATTAGAGTATAAATGGGTGAAATTGGGTGAAAATAGAGTGGAGACGTGTCAGACGGGATATGAAAATACAACAGAGAAAAAAGACGGAAATATCGTAGAGTTATAGGATTATCGTAGGATCATTGAGTCTATTAGAGTTTAAGTACTATTACTAATGCAGCCGACTTCTGTACGGCAAGTCTTGACTCTTAAAAATTGATGTGAAATTGTGAATTATTTGATGTACACATTTGAAACAAAAAATGGGAATATCTCAATTTGGACATATCCCTAGATTAGTGGAATGGCAAGCGACCGTAGCGACGATATAGGCATCTAAACATTCTGAAGACTTGTAGTCTACAATGTCCATTTGTAGTCTAGCTTTGGACCTTTGTTTACATGTTATTGCAATTTTGCAAACGTTGCACGTCGATGTTCGTTTCGCATAATAAATTCGTTCATGACTTTGTTGATGTCGATGTTTTCAAGTTTGTCACAGTGAACAGCTGCAATCATTGTATGATTGAGTCTTTCCTGAGTCACTGTGGACCGCATGTAGTTCTTGATTCGACGCAACTGGCTAAACGATCGTTCAGGTGTTGCAGTCGAACAGGGAAGTATGCAGACTAACTTCACAAGTTTTACAACTTGCGGTAGGAGACGTAGGAGCGCACGTTCCTTCTTCAGCAGCTTCAAAATGTCTGAAAATGATGTCATGCCATTGCGTTCCTCTGTTGACATTGGGATGTTCCGAAGCTGCGATAGCTGCCCCACAAGATCTTTGTCCAAGTCTCCAGAAGCATGCATCAAGATACTTTCAATGTCACGCAGAAGGGGTTCTTCTCCACGGCAGCTCTGAACCAACACTCTCTCCATACAGTGCATTATTTTCCATGCGGATGATTCAAACCGTTCACATATACTAGCAGTGACTTTATCTAACACCAAGTAGTACTGTACTCTGAAGTACTGGTCAACAGTATCAAATTCAACTGCACGACTTCCATCCTCGAAGCGCATAGGAGCGTGGCGCATTCTAGGAAGTTTTGCCTCAGCACCATTAAAACGACCTCTGCGAACTTCAACATCACGCCAAATGCTCTCGAAATGCATATCTGTTCTCTTCGTGTTGAGCAGCATCTTTAAAGCTAACACGGATTCTAGTCCCTCCGCTGCTGACAGCTTCGGATTCTGGAGTTGCTTACTCAACTCGTCAGTCATTCCAAACAGTTCTAGACCAATAGTTTGAGCAAAGCTGAACTCAAAAGATTCTAGCCAACGCAGCAAACCGGAGGCCTTAGCCTGTGCTTCGTGAGTCGAGGTACGATCTGATCTTATGTCGTCCAGAATTTGCAGCAACGATGAGGCTTGGCTATCTATTGCAGTTAAAGCATTGTATTTCACTGTCATTCTAGTCGGGCACAGTGGGCGTAATGAATGAATCTGCGAGTCCTCCTGTTCAGAATTTATGTGTCGCAGGTGTGCCATTCTTTTAGGAGAGTGTCTGATGAACGAAGTGAGCTCTAAAATGTTGCTGAAGAAGTCGCGCATGAACGGAACAGCATCTGACACTGTGTCTTTTACGGTTCCACGACAACTGGTTCACCGACAACTGGTTCAACGACAACTGGTTCTCGGACAATTCGTTCACCGACAGCTGGTTCACGACAAATGTTACACGACAATATTATTGGAGCTTGGTTGATGAAAATATTCCTGCTCAAACTGGAGCTGGATTGATGAAAATATTCATGCTGAAATTGGAGCTGGATTGATTAAAGTGTTCATGCTTAAACTGGAGCTGAATTGATGAAAATGTTCTTGTTTAAATTGGAACTGGATTGATAAAAACGCCGGTGAAATGGAAGCTGGATAATGGTATTTTTATATCTGAAGTAGAGGCTGGATTAATGAATAGAATGCTTGATAAATGGAAGCTGGATGGATGATTTTCATTCATGTATTTCAATATGCATCCAGATTCCATTTCTCAAGCCATTTATAATTAATCCGGCTTCCATTTTTCAATAGTTATTTTTGTCAATCCAGCTTTTATTTCACCTATAAGGAACCTTCATCCATTTTAGAATGACCATTTGCCGGTGAGCCAATAATATTGTCGTGTATCATTGGTCGTGAACCAGTTGTCGGTGAACGAATTGTCCGTGGACCAATTGTCGTTGAACCAGTTGTCGGTGAACCAGTTGTCGTGACACCGTCTTTTACACACAAATTCAAGCAATGCATATGACAATATGCGAACACTGCCTTAGGATAATGTCGTTGTATTCTTGCAGCTACACCATTTCTTATGCCGGCCATATTCGCTGCACCATCAAAAGTTAGACCTCTACAGTCTTCCCAACTGATTTGGCAGCGCACAAGAATATCATCGACGGCCGTGTGGATGTACTCTGCTTGGCAACTATCGAGCTGATACAATCCAACAAATTCTTCACAACAGTCAAAGTTATCATCGACATAGCGCAAGCAAAAGCTCAATTGCTCTTTGCACGAGATGTCACTGGTTTCGTCTGCAAGGATGCTGAACATCTGGTCTTTATGAAATTTCTTCAAAATAAGAAGTAAAACTTCACGGCTGATTATCTCAAGAATTTCGTTTTGTATCTGAGGGCTGGTGAACGTTTTATAGCGACATAGCCATGCTCTCAGTGTACTATTATCCTGTGCACGAAGTTGTAGCAGCTGTTGAAAGTTACCATGCTCCTCGTTGCTGCGTCGAATTGCTAAACCTTGTTTCGCTAGGAAAATCAGCGATGTGAAGACAATTTTTAGGCACTCGGTAGCATTTTCGCGCTCGTCATTTTTCTGCTTACAAACCATTGCCACAACGTTTGTGTCGTGAACTAAATTTTGAAACTTGCAGACTGCTTCCAAATGCGACTTCGCTTTGCCGTGCTTTGCTAGGCGTTCCTTTGCTTTCTTCCAGTTCGAACTATATCCTTCAGCCGAGAAAGTTTCTTCACTTGAATTTGCTAGATTAATGTGACTAAGGGTAATCATTCTGCATGGGTGACAAAACGCTGCCTTCTTCCGTTCATCCCATTCCAACCATGGAAAGTCACTGTACCAAGATGGTTGGAATCGCCTTGTCTTTCCAGTTGAGTCTCCTGTTTTCCTGCATTCTGTCGGAAAATCACAATGTTGTGGTTGATGTGGATGTGCTCTGAATCCTGGAAGTAGGTCTGCACCAGTTAACGCCGAGGACGAAGGCTGACTAGTTGGTGAAGAGGATGAAGGTTGACTAGTTGACGCCGAAGACGATGGCTGACTAGATGGTGAAGAGGATGAAGGTTGACTAGTTGACGCCGAGGACGTAGGCTGAGTAGTTGATGAAGAGGATGAGGTTTTTGGCTGTTCACATTCAGAGGAAATCTCATTACATCTGAAACACAATAATACAATACACAGATTAATGATGGCCAAGGCTACTTATTATTAAGTAATTAATAAGTCTATTGGCTCTATTATAATGCTTTCGGTAACACTGTTATAATAAAGCACATGCTTCTTCACTGTTTTGCAAATAAAAATCAGCAATCACCCAATTATTTCAATTGTCAGGGATACGATTGGAAATAGTCTCTCTTACAATTATCATACTGTTAAAGTAAGAGAACATGTGTGATGTGTTTGTAATAGAACATGTGTGTGTGTGTACGTAACACCAATTAAGGTTATTGTTATAACAAACATGTCATCCATTAATTACTTCAGATTAAATGAATGATTTGTATGAATAATTGACAAATAAGATTTCTGGGGATAGAACGCTCACGACGTCAAGTCTTTGTTGCAAAAACACTTGTTACAAAACAAGCATATGGATATGGTTCTATGCTATTTATTGCTAATGCCTATCTTCCAATATCCTACCTAGCTCTGTTAGCTTGGTCTTGAGTGAGATTAACCAAGCTGACGAAATGATCTTGTTTGCCGTCATCTGAGATTTTGTTAAGTCCAAAGTTAACGTTGACGAATGCCAGTGAGAGCGGTGAATCATGACCGGTAATCCCATAGACAGCATCAGAATCGCAATCAAATGTCGGCGAGTACACAACCGGTGGGTCCTCGGGTGAATTGTACATCTCAATCCTATGTCCGTATCTAATTGCAGCAGCACGAATTATAATAGCGTCTGCCCAGACTTTATCCGTTGCCATCAAAATCAAATAACTTGACAAATCGTGAACCTTGCATCCAGCGTTTGATAGTAAATTATCCCAACTGCCTCCATGAACCTACAATAGGAAATGAACATCACCGGTATTTCTGTCAGTATACTAAGCAACAGATAACTGGAGAGGATACATCAGGGATATCGCCAGAGCTGCAGAAGCTGACGGCACCAGGTGACCAGGTGATACTAAGCAAAATTACACCTCGATCTCTCGACATTTTGGTGCTTCTGTAATAATCCTTTGTGTCGTACTTGGGTACCGTACCGCCAAAATTGGTACTGATAGGTAGTATGTATTGCATGTGACACGTGCTTTCTGTATTTGGAATGTGCGCATTGACATTATCTACACGCAGATAACTTAAAAGTTGTTCTATGTCACAAAATTGAAATAGGATATCATAAGGGCTTTGACTCTCCAACAGGACCTACACAGAAATAATAGTAATCAATTATTTAATCAATTAATTAGATTAAAACAACTTACGATTAGATAAAATAAAATAAGTAGTAAATAGTAAGCTGGTGTGAAGTGTAAACTGAAATATGCCTATGGTTGCCTATGGTCCTATTAAGATTTAAGAACACCGCTGATTATCAGCCATTAGATGAGTAGAAGTAAGAAGTTAATGCATAGAAACAGTTACATAGCCTACCAGGCGATCAGCATTTGTTTGGATGAAGGCGACGATTTCCTGACGTATATCTCGTGCTGCTTGCAATGGTCTATGGAGCTGGTGCGCTAGAGCAGTAAAGAAACAATCACCGTCGGTTGGCACAGTTTGTGCATTGAAAATTTCATTGAATGGCACAGTCTTCCTGTAAGTTTCTGCTTCCACGATCCACCAGTGAGGGAGTGTATTGTGGGAAGAGTACACTGGTACGCGGGCGGTTATTTTGAAAGAGAGCGGACGTTGAAGTGTTCGCCGGTGTCGTGCCAGGATGCCGCGCGAGTGGTTTGGGGGACATTATGTTGACGGCTTCCGGTCTGGAAGCGCCCGCCGATAGGGGTCGGGCTGGGCTCGCACGCTCTCTGCTTTCATCCGGTTCGTTATAGGCTGACCCGAGGGCGGCGTTCGCCAACTGTATTAATCCTAATTGCTCTTCCGATCGGGCCATTTCCTCTGAGGCTAACATATTCCTGTGGTCTATCTCACCGTGCGTCGCTGTTCCCTCTTCCGTCTCATGGGCGTAATCATTACCGTTACCATACGAAGGGTCATAACTGTACATTGTGTCGTGGGAGGGACTTAAGTTGTTTGTTGCCATTTTTGGCTTGAAACTTCACCACAACAGATGTCAACAAACACGCAACTTATCCCCGTCACTCGCGACGTGTAGATATTATTAAAGACAAACAATAACCACTCGGAATAGCCTTAATTCTAAAACAAGTCGCCATGTGACGAAAAATGTCAGCCTAAAACTCGAACCGGAAAACGAAAAGAAAGTACTGAATATAATCGTGCGTTCTACGTATCGGTCGCTACGCGAATCCGTACGTCCCCGCTAACTTTCAGCGCTTAGTTACCCGCGTGCTGGGTCGCTAAGTAAGACAGCTCGAAGGCCGGGTCTTTACACTCTCCCTCACCTACTCAAGTGGTGAAACCACGGGAAGACCCAAACGGTAACTGGACCATTCAACCAACGGTCTACCCCTTCTACAAATTTCCATACCTCGGACATATGTCAAAACAAAAAGCCCGGCAAATGAAATTTGGACTGCAGGGTCGCCTACTGTCAATACATATGCGCCCAAAATCATAACTGCTTGCATCAAACGTTCCAACAGCACACCAAAACCAAACAGAACACGAAGCGGTATAATCATCCTTAGCCAGTAACATGCTTAACTAGTACACCACCCGAAGTCGTCCGGTTCCTCTGCGAATGGCTCTTAATCAACTATTTCGGTTCGGACAACACCAACACTTAACTAGGTGTTCAACCTCACCAACACGTTTTCACAACGGTGAATAACTGTCAGGGCGGGGTTTACAACCGAAACCGAACAGGTAAAACATGGGGACGGGTCGGTCTGGGGGTAGAGTTCAGTTCCTCGTCTTGGACAAGTTCGTTTAGTCCCAAGGGCTCATCTCGGTCCGTAACATCGTTCGATATCGGCCTATCCCAGTCTTTCGGACAGTCTCCTCCGAAGTTCTTCAGCTTGTCCACGTAGACCAACTTCGGTTGCGCACGGGCCGACTTCTGTATTCGGTAGAGTACAGGCCCGACGCGGTCCATAACTTTGTACGGTCCTTCGTAGAACTTGGCCCACTTGGTCTTGATACCAGTGTGTCGACGAGGACAGTAGTACCATACCCACTGGCCGGGTTCGAATGCGGCCGGTCGCACTCGAAGGTTGTATCGGGCAGTCCGATGCTGCGCGATCTGCTGAAAGTGAGTTCGCACCAACCGATAGGTGTCCTGCATCCGCTGCAGTCGTTGATCCACAAATTCATCCACCGTTCGGTCGCAAAGTTCGATCGCCGAGCCATCGCTGAGAACCAGATCGATGGGTGCGATAACTTCTCGTCCCATGAACAACAGGTTTTGACTGAACCCCGTACTCGAATATTTGGTGGCACGATACGCAGCCATCACTCCAGGTAAAAGGTGCGATTCGAAGAAAGGGCCTTGGTCGGAGAGGGTTCGACGCTGACAACCATGGCGTGGAAAGAACTGGTCGCACAGTACTTTCGCGACGATCCCAGCCTCTTGGTTTCGGATAGAGAACTCCTCCGTCCAACTGGAGAAAGGGGGTTTCTCGCGACGATATCTCGAACGTTCAGTACAGCGGAGAAGTTCGCGTGGTACGTCGTCGTCCTTCAGGGCGTCCGCAACCCAATCGTCCGAGGAAATTATCTGGCGGTTATCCAGCACAATCTCCTTCCGTCGTTCGTTAGTCTCTTGAGGAACGACGTCGGATACGCTCAGCCGTAGAGGAGACAGCAGGATGTCTGGGTCACCAGACGCGTCGACGTCCGCGGTTCGATCAGGTAGCGCCGTACTGGCTACTAGAAAGTCCGATTCTGGCACTTGTGACTGTACAGCCCAGAGTCGATGGTCGGTTTTCAGGTTGGGAAGGACAGCGAGGGCTTCCACGTCCATTTCACTCAAAGGAGGCATTTCTTGCCAACACGATTCTCCTACATCGCGCAGCTCCTGTTACACGATGCAGTTGGTGCTCACGTCCTTGCAGTTGAATTGAGCGTCCGCGGAAGTTCCAACTAGCGTTCTGTTGTTCTAACCAGCTGAGTCCCAGGATCATTTCATTCAGCTGCTCGGTGACTAGGCAGGGAATCTGGAAGATCTGTCCTGAGATTTCGCCTTGCACCGTGATCTCGCCCAGCACTCGAATGGATGTACCGTTAGCCGCTTTCAGGAGCTGTCGTGATTCTCGCATGTCTTGCAGGCGTACTGCTGAAGCTGGAATTAGCGACATCTCGCTCCCTGTGTCAACCTGTCAACCAGAGCTAGGATCTTCCGCCCATTTATTCGCAGTTGTAAGTACGCGTTAGTACTTCCTTGGATGTAACGTGTGTTAGCTATCCCTTCTCCTTCTTCTTGACCTTGCTCGTATCTCATCACTTGTGGACAGTCCTTCCGGAAATGACCTGGCTGAAGGCAGAGAAAGCACCGCCCATCACCTCGTCGATTCCTCCGATCGTGGGTCGCTACATTATTTCTTGCCCCTCTCTCCGATCTCTGTCGATTTTCCATCGGCATATCTCTTGGCTCCTCATAATGTCTATCTGTCGTACTGGAAGCTTGCCACGTCGGTGTCTTCCACCATTGCTCCATCTGCAACTGACGCTGTTCCATGTTGGCCATTTGCTCCGACAATCTACGAAGTATCTCATCGCTAGATTTGTCGTCTGTTTTGATCGCTTTGATTCGTCCCGATCTCCGCTCCTGATCTCCGGTCCTACTCCGTGTGGATTTATTAGCTTCGAGTCTGATGGCATATCGGCACGCTAGCTCAAGGTTAGTTGGTTCCCTGTCTCGCACGCGCAGAGCCAACTCGGAGTCATCGATCGCGTCAATGAAAGCATCAATGGCTACCATCTCACTCATTTCCGTAGATGGGCCAGCATAGGCCAACACCATTAGTCGCCGTATGTCTTGCGCTAATTCTTGCAAGGTCTCTCCCTCTCTCTGTATTCGAGTACGAAGCTGGGTACGGTATAATGTCATTTGATCAGAACATCCATATCTACTCCTAAGTCGTGCTACGAAGTCGCTCGAGGATGACAAGCCGGATGCGTTGAATTCCCATAACAGATGCTCTGCGGTTCCTACCATGGCACACATTAACTGGTTCATCCTCTCGCCCTCGTCCCACTCGTTATGTCTTGAGCAGATCTCAAATTTCACGAGAAACGCTTCCAGCGGCGTTCGACCGTCAAATTTCTCCAGTTTCAGCCACTGTTTGTGTCTGTCTCCACCTGATCTCGATCTCGTTTCTTCCATCTTACGTGATTTCCCCTCGATGGTCGGCTTCTGTCTCAATCCATCGGGCTCGACTGCAATCACCGAATGCGGTTCTAACTGACTGAACTTAACGGGACGACTTTGCGTTTGTCCTACTTCCACCCGCAGCCCAGGACTATTGCTTGTAATTTTTCCACTTTTCACACAAATCTCGCTCAGATGCCTACACAGTTCTTGTAGTGGTGCTAAAATTTCTTGCAATTGTCCAGTCTCGGTCGTCGTCATGCTTTTCTTTACTCGTGAAGAATTAATGTCAGTTCCCTCATTAATTTCTTCTACTTCCGTAGCGTACTCTTGTCGATATGTCCTCCCCTCCTTCTCTGCTTTCCTTTCGTCTTTCCACTGCTCAGAATTTTTGGTATCGCCTCGTTGATACGTACTCTCTTCATTTGTCTCTTCATCATCTAAAAGGCATCCCAAGCGTCTGCTTTTCCTCTGCTGATACATACTCTCTTCACTGGTCTTGTTATCGTTTCTCAAAGAGTAAGCCAACCCCACACTTCCGGTATCACTTTGTAAGTTTCTGCTTCCACGATCCACCAGTGAGGGAGTGTATTGTGGGAAGAGTACACTGGTACGCGGGCGGTTATTTTGAAAGAGAGCGGACGTTGAAGTGTTCGCCGGTGTCGTGCCAGGATGCCGCGCGAGTGGTTTGGGGGACATTATGTTGACGGCTTCCGGTCTGGAAGCGCCCGCCGATAGGGGTCGGGCTGGGCTCGCACGCTCTCTGCTTTCATCCGGTTCGTTATAGGCTGACCCGAGGGCGGCGTTCGCCAACTGTATTAATCCTAATTGCTCTTCCGATCGGGCCATTTCCTCTGAGGCTAACATATTCCAGTGGTCTATCTCACCGTGCGTCGCTGTTCCCTCTTCCGTCTCATGGGCGTAATCATTACCGTTACCATACGAAGGGTCATAACTGTACATTGTGTCATGGGAGGGACTTAAGTTGTTTGTTGCCATTTTTGGCTTGAACTTCACCACAACAGATGCCAACAAACACGCAACTTATCCCCGTCACTCGCGACGTACAGATATTATTCAAGACAAACAATAACCACTCGGAACAGCCTTAATTCTAAAACAATTCGCCATGTGACTAAAATGTCAGCCTAAACTCGAACCGGAAACCGAAAAGAAAGTACTGAATATAATCGTGCGTGCTACGTATCGGTCGCTACGCGAATCCGTACGTCCCCGCTAACTTTCAGCGCTTAGTTACCGCGTGTTGGGTCGCTAAGTAAGACAGCTCGAAGGCCGGGTCTTTACAGACCTGACCAGTCGCCTTTTTACCCCTAATCATGAAACTTAAATATGGAGCCTTCAATGGGGAGGTACAGGCAAAAAGAAAAAAGGGAAGACCAAGGAAATGATGGAGATACATGATCAAGGAGGACTGTCAGGAGATGGGGCTGTCGATGCAGGAGGCTGTGCATCAGGCGGAGAACAGAGGGAGATGGAGAGCTTCCATAGATGAGCGGCTTCTGCGTGCTGGGGCATCGCCAAGACCATAAGTCAGTAAGTCAAGGTTACATTTCCATTGTCTACACGAACAAATAATTTATGGAGTGCGCTTGTTAATAAAATATATATATATATCCTATAATTATTATGGTCTCACTTTACATTCCTACAGTTGCGATAGACGACGAGGTCGTTGCGGTATATATTCGTATTAGTGTTCGCTGGTTAAGCTCTTGAGAAGGGAAGGAGATAGTCGCGAGCATGAAACATGTTGTGTAGTAAAAACAATTAGAGGTACAAGCAAAGACACCGTATGTCAATCTGATGTAAATAATTATAGGTTTAAATTAAATGGAGATCGCTTTATTCAAAGCGTTGTTATTGTTCAGCTGAAGACATAAGTCATTGACCGCTTCAAAGCAACAGGTAATTCCCTAGACCCTTTAGACAGAAGCTGTCCTGGTCCAAGAGGTTATAAACACTAAACAGCGAAGATGACCTATGCCTATACTTACTGACTAGATAAACAACATGAGGCTGGATTCCTACTCAAAACAATTTACAAGATGACTAGTCTCGAAGCGGCAGTTATATAGGCCTATGCCACTTTTCAATGTAGACTACTTGCCCGTCCGTATAGGCTAGGCCTATATATGATATTGTGTGGATCAAGTTGTAGGCAAAATATATCTCTACAAGAAGTACAAAATAAAATTTAAAATATATATCTCTACAATAAGTAGGGCCTATAAATTAAAATTATACAAATAAAATTTATTGTCAGTTTACTCATAGTGTGTCTATATAGGCCTATAGGCTACTACTAGAACAGTTAGAGTCTGACATGAAACTGCGATTTGTGACCAGCATTCAAAGCAGCCAGGTAGCAAATATCTTTGGTCTGGCGTTGGTAGCACGTAATAATAATTATTATGTGCTACAATAACCAACAAAAACTTATATTATTTTCGTATGAGACACGAATAAAACCCATCTGGGTCCATGGTCCATTATGTCGAAACTTTGACCGTAGGCCTACTGCTCATCCATGACTGTTCAAAGCAGACACCACATGCATATGCCCATTGCCCACGTGTGGTCCACATCATGATTACAAAAGCGACCAATAAACTGCCAATCGAACTTGGGTCTACCTTAGTTTTTCTCGACTGTATCATTAACAATAATTTAACAACATCTTCTGGTTTCGCAGCGCTCGTGAATAAACTAGTTCTATGCGCTTAGCTTTAAAACTGCGCTTGAGAAAAATTTCGAGTTTACGGCTGCGACTAGGGCCTACGAATGCAGACTAGACAGAAACTTCAGGTTTTCCTAAGGGATAACACTAATCTCTTATGAAAAGAATATTAACCTTATTACAACGGAACTACTTAAGCTGGTGCCCCACGTTTGGCTTTCGATTGGCGCTTTAGAAATTGTAAATTAGGCTACTATTACGATTACTACAGTGCGCTAACCGTTGGCCTAAATTATGGTCTCTTCTGCACCGACATTACAGTGTTTTGGCCTGTGAATTACATTTGCGAAAAGGAAGTAAGCTTAAGTCTATAGGCAAGTTATTTATATGCCCGAATATACTTACCGTAGGCTACATCTTTAAAGTTGTGTACATGTAGCTCTCGAGCGTGATATAAATATTGCACTCGTAACAGTAGGACGACAATAATAATTTATTATCATTAGGGTCGTTTCAGATAAAGTGAACCATCAGGTTGAGTGAACCAGTTCTGCTAGAAATTGCCTGTGCACCAAACTATTAATGTCAAATTCACGCGGTGGCTATTTTTAGATTGCGCTGCCTCTTGGCTACCAAGTCAGCGGGTTATTTGAAACATACCTAGCAACTTCATGTTATGATCGATCGAGAAATGTCGGACGCCGACGAAAATTCCCCAAATTGAAGTGTCCTACTTTTTAGAGGGGGTATAACAAAAGTCGGTTTTACGGCTAAATGCATTAACCTATGCAGGGAATTTTTCTCTGTATGAATTCGGGCATGTGAATGAATTAAAAAAGCAGTTTAAATGTCTGATTGAACGATTCCGCGAGCCGTTTGTGCCAGTTTAATCATGCGGTCCACTTTGCTTGCACACATTGGTAAAGTGAACCACAAAAGTCCAACTAAAGTGAACCAGTGGTTCACTTTATCTGATAGGCTAATAGCCTGGTAAATGAATTATAGATAGGCCTAAATTGGATATTACTTATGACTACATAAAAATCAGCCCACATTGTAAGCAAATTAATGCTAGTAGGCCTAATAATTTTATTATCGAAAAATCAATTTTTGAAGTTTAGCTATAAATTTATTTGCACCACAATGGGAAGACTCCACCACCATGGAACAAAACATAAGAAAAGAAGGAGAAAGAAAGACCAGCAAAATTGTCACTGAAAAAGACAACAATAAAAATAGACCTAGGCCTATACGTGGGACCCATGCAGGTTGTATGGAAAGAGCATTGAAAGACAACATGCTTTCGCAAAACAGGCATGCATATAAAAGTTTCATCAGTTTTTGGCATGTGGTGGCCAGTTATTTTGAGACTTGGCCATTGTGTGATTCAGTTTCACCAGGCAACATTGAAACATTGTATTAGGCTACCAGGTACCTAAAATTGGCACCCAGTTGTGAGATTGTAAAAGTGTCTGACTCGAGCTTAAATAGTGGTGTTAAGAATGCAGAACCTGCATAATCCAACTCTATCAAGCAACTTTAGCAGTGCCTTAGTTTTTGGTCTCGGTTCAAGCACAGGCATTGAGACAATGTCAACTTTACAGATACTATTTTGGTACCACACAGTGTTTCTTAGTTCCAGCAAAAATTTATTATACAAGCTAGGCTTTAATAAGATGCAAGAAATTTTGACTCACAGAACTAACATTAGGCCTCTCCCAGTAGGCTACTATAAAAAATTGTAGAGAATCAAATCTTAACCATCATTGAATAATTGTTATGTTTGACTGCATTCCTCGATGATCTTGAATCCACAAATGCAATTGTGGCTGCTCTGGTCAATTCAAACTTTGGAGGTTTGCTGTTTGTGCTCTTTTTGCCTATTACCACTCTCTGTGTGGTACCAAAATAAGATCTGTAAAGGATAGCTCTACTGACATGAAAGTTGCATAGCTATGACTAAGTCACTGGTCTAAGTCATTGGTCAAATGAATGCTAGATGTGGCCATCTCTTGAGCAATCTCAGCATT
>CAMAOG010000014.1:0-52199 GCA_945859605.1 Lumbricus rubellus | reverse complement strand
TACAACTACACAACTCTGTTTGATATTAAATCCTCCAGCAAAGTGCATACAGTTGTACGACGGACTAGGCCTATCGGTTTGCTGAAGCTTCGTCAACGGACGATTCGCTAACAGACTGTTCGTCAAGGACTGTTCGTCAAACGAATAGATTAGGCTTATTAATTGACGTTGGCCCCAAAAACTCTCAGCTAGTACGTGAAGTGGGACGTAAGATGCGCAAGATAAATAAATGTAAGAAAGCCTAATCCCAGTATCACTTGAAAGTTTTGAAAGATTCTGCATGGAGTGACTGGAGTTGAAGATGAAGATTCTAACACTAAAATCTATCGTTTTAGTGTTAGAATCATTTTCATCCATCCAGATTCCAGTTAGAAAAGCATTCGTTTAATCATTCCAGTTTCTATTTTAGCATAAATTAGGCTATTGAGTATTTATCATAAGTCTGACCTCCGCCTTGACATGAATCATTTTCATCAACCCAGCCTTATTCATCTATATTGGCAAGAATTCGTTAAATCATTCCAGCTTCTATTTGAGCAACATATATTATTTTCTTCAATCAGCTTCTATTAAACATCGATTACTTTTCATCAATGAAACTTCCATTTAAGCATGGATCTTTTCATCAATGCTAAGTCTATTTAAGGAAAATTATTTTCGTCATTCCGACTTCCATTTAAAAAAGAATTCGCATCGTCAATCTGTCTTGTGTTCAACCAAGGCAAGACGAACAACAGAGTGTCCGAGGAACTTTTAGGGGGGAGGGGCGGGGCTCTGTCTCTATCTCACCCTGTCCGCATCTCAGTCTGTGTGTGTCTCTGTCTCTCCCTCTCTCTTTCTCTCTCAGACTCTCTGTCTGTCTCTGTCTCGGTCTGTCTCTCTTTCTCTCCCTCTCTCTTTCTCGCCCTGTCTGCCACTCAGTCTGTGCGTGCCTCTGGCTCTACCTCTCCCCCCTCTCTCTCTCTCTCTCTCTCTCTCTCTCTCTCTCTCTCTCTCTTTCTCTTTCTCTCTCTCTCTCTCTCTCTCTCTCTCTCTCTCTTTCTCTCTCTCTGTTCTTATCTCTGTCTCTCCCTCTCTTTTTCTCTGTCTGTCTCTGTCTCTGTCGCTGTCTGCATGTCTCTCTTTTCTTCTCTCTCTCTTTTTCGCTCTGTCTGCCTCTCGGTTTGTGTGTGTCCCTGTTTATATAACATGCCCAATTTCTAGTGGGCATTTTATCGCTGAACCATTAAATTTTATCAACGAAATAAATAATAATTGTTGTTGAACCTGGAACTATAATGTCGAAGGGTTATGAAGCCGACGAAAATTAAACGATTGACCGAGACTCAGATTGTGGCAATGCATTGGGAACTATTTCTGGGCGGCCTGATTCGGCCATTCCAGTTTGTTTTATTGACGACTGTCGTAGCGAAAGACGAATGTATCGATAAAGAGAACTTGCGAACTAAATAAAACTGTTCTAAGGAAGATCGGTAGATCGATGACTCAGTTTTCCGGGTTGAATAGCGACATAAATTAATCGCTTGGCACAGAATGATTTTTTTCATCTATACGGCATCTACTTTGGCATGTGTCCTTTTCATCAATCCAGCTCCCATTCAAACAAAATTCGTTTCGTAAATTCACATTCTATTTCAGCAACAATGTTTTTATCAGTTCAGGTTGTTACGGTTCTACACGGTGCTTCTTTTAAAAGACGTTACTCTACATTAGTCAACATAGGCCTAACTCATGTCGATGGCCATAAACTTTAATGAAGTTTCAGAATAATAACCCTTGATGCTTTGGTCAAGTGTTATATATGAATTATTTGACAAAGTTATATTGACGTAACGCGGATTACGAAACTAATTACGTCACGAGTCACGACTATCTCGACAAACAAGTAAGTTGGAGGCGAAGCTTGAGCTGATCAACCTTCTTTGGTTCAGGATATTTTTAAACGCTGAGACATATAAAATACTCCACAAATTCTCAATAGGAAAGAAGTCTGGAGAGTTGAGTTGCCAATCCTTCGGCTTTATGGGTGACGGGAGGCTGTCGTCTAGTCACTTCGTCATATCAGCTGATGAAGTTGAATCTGTCGGTGATGGTTTGAGGTGGAATGACGCTGATCCAGTCTATGCCGGATAGAGTCAGTGTTGTCAAGCCTGTCATCATTAGACATAAAGAATATAAATGTGAAAAATGTCTAATTATGACTTTCCACATTAACCCATTTAATTGCTCCGTTTGATCCTAGAGTCGATCTATTCTACGGCATTGATTATACTATATTTAAATTATGTTGATGTCTAAACAGTAAACCACAACAGCTAGGCCTACCGGAATTTCCGGAAACAAATTTTATCTTGCAAATAATATCGTGTTGTTCAACAAAAAGAAATTAGCTTATGGTAAAAATTAATAAATATTTTATCGATGACTTTGGTTAATTAACTTTCGTAAGGGTTAGAGATGCTTAGCCTGTCTGTATGCACGCATGGAGAATTGGAGATCCACAAAATGTACGAGTTGCAACAAAGGGAAGAGTCGTAAAGAACAATTTTGTGCACCTAATAGGCCTAATACGGATTGCCCGGGATGGGCTCATAGTCAACGCTGCAAGGACACAAGCAATGCCGCAGCGAGCTAGAGCACAGCGAGCATCGGCGTAGTAAGCTTATAGCTACTGTAGCCTACACTGGTGCGCAGAGCTAACCACTGGTAATCGTAATTTTTTCAACTGCGTCTAAAAGTCTAAACTGCGTAATTCCGAGAATGTAGGCTATCTACTGTAAGCCTACACTGCCTTACAGGTAATAAAAACTAGTAGCTGGCGACGTCAAGTTTTCTGCCGTAGCTGCATGTCCTGTTGACTGAGAAGCTTTATGTCCTTTTATTGACCGCACACTCTGGATCTAGATTTTAGTCACGTTTCTGTTACAAGCTTATTCACTCCACAGTAAGTTTGAAGTATTTAATTCGAAAAATCATTAACCTTTAATTAATTCGTTACTCTGGACCCGCATTCATATCGACTTTCCAGGAAACAAATTTTATCTTGCAAATAATATCGTGTTGTTCAACAAAAAGAAATTAGCTTATGGTAAAAATTAATAAATATTTTATCGATGACTTTGGTTAATTAACTTTCGTAAGGGTTAGAGATGCTTAGCCTGTCTGTATGCACGCATGGAGAATTGGAGATCCACAAAATGTACGAGTTGCAACAAAGGGAAGAGTCGTAAAGAACAATTTTGTGCACCTAATAGGCCTAATACGGATTGCCCGGGATGGGCTCATAGTCAACGCTGCAAGGACACAAGCAATGCCGCAGCGAGCTAGAGCACAGCGAGCATCGGCGTAGTAAGCTTATAGCTACTGTAGCCTACACTGGTGCGCAGAGCTAACCACTGGTAATCGTAATTTTTTCAACTGCGTCTAAAAGTCTAAACTGCGTAATTCCGAGAATGTAGGCTATCTACTGTAAGCCTACACTGCCTTACAGGTAATAAAAACTAGTAGCTGGCGACGTCAAGTTTTCTGCCGTAGCTGCATGTCCTGTTGACTGAGAAGCTTTATGTCCTTTTATTGACCGCACACTCTGGATCTAGATTTTAGTCACGTTTCTGTTACAAGCTTATTCACTCCACAGTAAGTTTGAAGTATTTAATTCGAAAAATCATTAACCTTTAATTAATTCGTTACTCTGGACCCGCATTCATATCGACTTTCATGGTAGCCTACATTCTAATAATTATGTTTTCTTGGTGGTGGTCAGTGATGCTTATTCAATGGTTAGAAGTTTTTCCTTTAAGTAGCTCAAGCGAGGTGCATTTGAGAGAGAGAGAGAGAGAGAGAGAGAGAGAGAGAGAGAGAGAGAGAGAGAGAGAGAGAGAGAGAGAGAGAGAGAGAGAGAGAGAGAGACAGAGACAGAGACAGAGACAGAGACAGAGACAGAGACAGAGACAGAGACAGAGACAGAGACAGAGACAGAGACAGAGACAGAGACAGAGACAGAGACAGAGACAGAGACAGAGACAGAGACAGAGACAGAGACAGAGACAGAGACAGAGACAGAGACAGAGACAGAGACAGAGACAGAGACAGAGACAGAGACAGAGAGACAGAGAGACAAAGACAGACAGAGTGACAGACAGACAGATAGACAGATAGACAGACAGACAGATAGACAGACAGACAGAGAGACAGAAAGAGACTAAGAAGCTCAAGGTGAAGTTTGTGAGGAAGACGGTTCCAGCAGGAGGGGCCAACATAAGCAAGGCTTCTGGATTGGGCAGTAGCACCGCGCATGCGAGGAACACAAGGAGGCCATTAGCTGCTGAACGAAGGGCAGAGCGACCAGGCCCCAGGGAGAGAGGAGACCTGAATACAGAAAGCACGGGGATAGGAGAGAGCTACCCCAAGAAGAGAATTGCGTATAAGTGTCTGTATCTGGACAGATTGAGTGAATTGGCAAATTATCGCAAATACACATTACACAGTCTAAATTACACATACTCCCTTGATTATTTTGTCTATCCATGAGTTTTCTGACTAAAATTAATGATCAAATATAATCGATCGATTGCTGAAGCTGAGACTGGTAGACTACCTTATGCTTCGCCTTTCTCAGTGCCTACTTCGAATGAGAGAATAGTTTCACAAGACATGATTTCATTTATTTGGTTTAGATTGTTTTCTAAAATTCTACCCAAAGCACAAAGCAGGTCTAATAGGCTAAACATTCTAAGCAGTCTCTGACAATCTACATATTAAATTTCACAGATCACCTAGGAACTTAAGCATTCTTATTGCAGAGTCTAGCGATTATTTCCAACACTTAAAAGAAAGAATCGAGTTGTTGGGTGGTGTCCCTGTAAACATTTGACAGACCTGGTAGTTCTTGATTTAGGAGCTGAAACCATAGTCTCCACTGTCTCCGCAAGTATTCAGGTGATCCGACAACAGTAGGCTAAGTTCTTTTGCCACCTTGTCGTAACAAAGGCACTTTGCATAGCAACCTTCTATTCGAAATTTCTCCGTCAAATTGGCCAAGAACTTTAGTTGAGAGTCAAGTAGAAGAACACTGCTACAAAATTTTGTGATGTGGTTTCGAAATGTGAGATTGTCAAGATGGACTCAATGTTTTTGACAGTTTTAACAGCGGACCAAAATGTCGACAAGATCGATGTTGAAATAAGGAGAAGGACTGCGGGCGTTTCGAGAGCCAACCAGGATTGTTTGAACATCTACCTTGGATGTTTCTGTAATTCACCTATTAGATACTTGTCCACCGGTTCAATGAAAAAACTACTTAATATTATTAGTAACTTAGGGCCTACCCTGCAGGCTCATCTTTCCTTGTGCCCAGTCTGCAGAAGCAGGCACGCACTGATAATTTATGTGAGTGGTTGAAAAATAATAGGCTTGTAAACGTGATTATTATTGTAGGCCTACGCGTTACGAAAATTCCTAATGTCGGTTGGGTTGGCTCTGCTGACAGTAGGCCTAACCTGCTCTCTATCGACGAGTTGAACATTTCCGCAATACAGGTCTTCGGGTGATTTATGGTTGATGCATACCAACCTCGTTACTGGCATTGTGGGCCTATCCGTATGCATGAGATAACAGATAGGCCTGCGTCATACGAACTACTGTAACGGTGCACTACAAGAAGTTCTTTCATGTTTTGGTCGTAACAAAGTCGTTTTGCCTTGTGACCATCTAGTCGAAATTTCACCGTCAAATTGGCCAAGAACTTTAGTTGAGCGTCGAGCAGAAGAACTCTGCTGCTGTGGTGGTAATCGGCAACAAATACCCGACCTTCATGATCAACAGCAAGATGGCATGGTTTGTGCAGCTGAAATAAATGTTTTGAATAACTGGTGTAAATCTGATTTGGTTGTGAATTTTCCGCACAAAACGACCTTAGTACTGAGCCGTCTGTCGAAACTTCACAAACGAGACCCCATTTCTGAGATTCAGAAACTCCTGAGCATACGCAGTTCTCATGTCTGTCTTCGAACACAACATCTTCGACGCACCACTCTTCTTCCTCCTCCTCCTCCTCCTCCTCCTCCTCATCATCATCATCATCATCATTATTTTGGTTTTTATGAGCAGATTTCTGTTTTCTCCAGGTCCAACTGATGATATAAGTTCCTTTTGGTGTCTGTACAGCGTGTAACAAATATTTCATGTAGACAGGTAGTCGTATAGATGCCTTCCTCTTCCCAGTTCGGTCGTAAATGTCTAGGCATTTGTACGCGTTACTTAGTATGCATAGGCATCCATCGTCAGCTACAGACAAAGTATAAGGTGATCTTATATCCGTCAGCCATTTCTTTATCTTGTGGTCTATTGTAACTGACCACACACAGTGGTTATATCGATCAGTGACGTAGACACAGAGATCGATCTCACTTGCAGCTATGTCCCAAAGACCATCATCATCCGCATAATTCCTCCATGATCGATCGTCTAGTATCTTAATATGTGTGTCTTCTACAAATTCTTTTCTAACAAGGTCTTGTCGTGTAGAAACTTCAAAGAACGTGTCATACAGCAAATATATTTTGTCTCCTAGCTTATCAATAGCTCTTAGTCTGCAATCTTCATCTAACAGCATCCGAGTAAAAACAAGTTGATCTGAATCCCCTAAAATTTAAAATAAAACTAAAAATATTATTTATATTGATACCCAAAATGATGAACTTTTATTAGCCTCTGGATAGAGAGACTAAGAGAGCAATGTCGCCAGATGGAAAAATAAAAAAAACGATTTGTTCCAGACGAATGGTTTGTTATTAATAAATCTAATCGTGATCCTAATCTCATAATTTTTAAAGAACCACTCGAAGCCAAGCGCAGGACACCAGGTTATTTACGAGCTCTGAGTCTAGTGACTCTAGTCAGAAGGATTGTGACAAAGAGTACGTAGTCCGAACGAAGTTGGTCCGTGTCTTGATACAAAAAGGTCAAAGGTAGCCTATACCTGCCACGATGGGTAGGCCTATCGTTTAGGTTGGAAGGCGGAGGAGCAGACAAGGCGGTTGTTAGAGTTCTTTAAGTGCAGCTTAAATTCGAATGGAAAGTCTGAATATTTTATGATGGATCGAGGATCCTTAGTAAGACGGTGGTGGGTGATTGCCAATGATGGTGGAGGAACCGAAAATGTGCGGATGCGATGTTTCATATAAGTGATGCTTCACAGTTAAGAAGCGTCAAACGGTCTTAGATGTGTAATGGGTATTTTGTAATTATTTTACAGCAGGCCTAAATACTGCTTTAGCCTACTGTCGGTGATTTTCCCCAGTTTACAATCTGAAGGGCATGCACGAAAACAAGAAACTGAAATTGCATGTATATGGTGCGTATAGTTAGGCTTAATGCTATTCTGATTGACGGCATGGAATTTTAAAAGTCATTTTCAAAATAATATTCTTGACTCGATAATACAAATTTAAAAGTTAATATAAAAATCAATAACCATTGTATTTTCGTTTATTGGCTGGAAAACAAATTCGCTGTCAAAACGCAGCAACTAACAACTGATCGAGCTAATGCCGTTTAGCAAAATAGAGGCAACGTTTGTGCAATTATAGTTTCTATAGGTTTCACTGCTTCAGATCTTTATTTCAAACCATTGCTCGAAGTAGGCTAACTGTGCGCTGGAGGTGAAAAAAGATCTTGAAGAAAATACCATATTATATAATATGTAGAGTTTGGTGGAGAGGGGGTAGCAACCGTAGCATGCGCCTCAAACAGCATCTGCTACCCACGCCACCTACTCGTGGTCCCCCTGTTGGAAGCAGAGTGCGTGGTGGACGACCGAATAATCGCCGGTATATGCGATGCGGGGCGAAGAAGCCGAAGGATGGACGATGGAGAACATCGACGCTGGAAGATGGTGTCTCCAGAAAAAACACCGAGAGGAAGGAAACGGGAACCCACCTCTCTACATTCCCAAGAAAACGTACCAATGAATCAACCAGTAGCGTAACTACGGAGGGGGGGGGGCAAGGGGGAGGCCGCCCCCCCCCCCAAATGAAAGGGCTGCCCCCAGCTGCCCCCCAATCCTTGCGTTTGTTTTACTTTTACGAGTGATAAAGAATGTTATATAATTTCTGACTTATTTTATTTTTTATACAACTTCCTGTACAACTTCTTATAGGGTGGGTGATGGGAAAGCGGGACAGGCCACTATAGTGTACTGTGGGACAGACAAGCTAGTGAGGCTTGCATGCGTATTATGTCCAATACTGTAATACATCCAAGATATAAAAATACATAGTCTATGGCTTCACTAAAAGTGGTATAACTTTTGTTGTGTTTGAATATTTTGATGAAATCTGGCCATCATGTGTAAATATGAATTGTCTTTAAGCCTGTAAAGATTCATTTTGAAATTCTTACTTCTGGCCATGATATTAGCAAAAAACCTTTAAAAAATTGCGTTTAGTTTTTGAATCGTCTAAAAAAAACGGTGGGTGGACTCACTAAAGTGGTATGACTTTTGTTCTGTTTGAAATATTTTGTTGAAATTTGAACCATTGTGTGTAAATATGAATTGCCTTTAAGACTGTAAAGTTTCATTTAAAAATTCGTATGTTTGGCCAAGATATGGGCTAAAAACCGTAGGGAATTACTTTTTCTTGCGCACCCTGTATTAGGTAGGCCTACGTATGTATGTAATATTTAGTATTTTCAGGCCTATCAGCATCATCCACCCTATACCCACCCCATCATTTTAAGCTGCCACCCCACTGCCCCCCCCCCCATGAAAAAATAACTGGCTACACCACTGGAATCAACAGCGGGAAACGTGGAGACATTGGGCGTTTGGACCTGCCGTTGGCAGAGAACGTAAAGAAGAAAAGTTTGGTGTCATCCACAGAGATGGTGGTCAAAAGGAAAAAACTCTATGTGATAGGCTAACTTAGTAGATTTGTGCATAAGATAAAAAAAGAAGGAAACCAGGGCACCAGGCCAAGAAACACCACAAGTTGCGAGAGCTGCGAGCAATGACTTGAATCTACGTGAAATAAGGATCTGAAGCCTTATTGGTGAGTTTGATGAGCAAATTTTAACACATCCGTCTGGCAGAGTAAGAGAAATTATTTGAAAGAAAAGTGTGTAAATAAGACTGTAGTTAGATCCATAGGCGTAGGGGACAGTTCAGCAGTGGGGTGGGGGGGGGGGGGCGGCAAGATTTTACTTTTGCCGGAAAAATAAATCCTGAGTAGACGTCTTGCGCTTACAGGCTGCCGCTATACATGTAGGCCTATGTTTCTCTACAAAAGCAGAGTTTGCGCCCTCAACCTCAACCGGAAAGAAATTTACCGTTTTTTCTGCATGAAGCTGTGTCTTCCATCTCCATTGCTGCCTGTTGCCCAAGCTCATTCATTTGTGGTCCTCGATTCTGCACATAATGATCAAAGATAATAATATTATTATGTGACATAAAACATGTTTCGCTGCAATAAGACTACAGCGCATAGAAAACGTTGAGTTCGTCAGCGTCAGTCTTATATCAAATAAATCGATGTAACAGGCCTACCTTACTAAGTTGATAGATGCATATACGGTCGGACACTGTGACTGCGAGTTGCTCCTTGTCTTTAATGTAACAGAGTCCACTTATCGATTTCATCTGATGATCGTCTTTGCTCAGCAGCACTCCGATTAGTTGCGCACAAGAACCAAATACGAGGATTCTGCCACCATTTGATTTGTCTATCACAAATATCGTATCATCTTCTCCAGAAGTCATTCCACAACATTCAAAATTTTCGTTTAAATATGGTCCATACGTGTGTAAACAGACGCCATTAGGTGACACTTCCATCAGAGCTTCACAATTGTTGTCAAAACAAACGCTGACAAATACATTTGTGGCTCCTGACATCACTGCATAACTGATTCGTTGTTGTATATAAGTGACTTTAATGCACCTGCCGTGCGAGTCATAAGTTGTCACAAAAAACTCATCTCTCCAATAATTTGTTGCCACCAGAAGATGACCTTCTCCAGTAATTGATATAGAGCCGGGCTTTATATCGTCCAGAAACGTTTCACAGTTGTGGCCATTTCTTAGTATCCGCAATATTTTATCGCATCCTGCTATATAAACACAGTTGTGTTCAACGGACGCAACAATACACATGAGAAATTTCGAGGTGCATTGTTTTCTATGAACAACTTGATATGGAGGATCACTCGAATGTACATAAACAGTGTCATCGTATTTATATATAAGATACATCTGATCTTGCAGAACAGCAGCGCCTATGCACTCTTTGTCTTTCTGCATCTGAATATCGACCTTGTAAGTCAACTCGACGCATGGCATCTCTGCCTCAGACGTATCTGCAACAGTCATCGCAAAGAAAGTTAAATAAGGAGAATATACTAGGCTACAGGAACGGGTGCTAATTCAGACAATTCCGAATGAACGTAAAAATTACCACAAGTCAAATCATTTCTATAGCACTTTGACTATCAAGTCATTTTTTACTGACATAAGAACTTATTAAGAAGCTGCATCTCTTAATGAGCATTAAGAAATTGCTAGACGTTGGTGGTGTAGTGTGGATGTTTATTGCCGAAGAGCTGCAGGTTCGAATCCACCTCAAGCCGCCTCGTATGGATCTTTGGCAAGTCCTTCACTCGCAATTGGTCAGCACTTTGGTGTGAAACTCCGATTCAGTGTCCGCACTGTATGTACAGGGTGCGCCAAACAAAAATACCCCATAGGTTTTTTGCCAATATCTTGGCCAAAAGTAAACATTTTCAAATTAAATTTTACAGGCTTATAGACAATTCATATTTACATATGATGGCCAGATTTCATCAAAATATTTCAAACGGAACAAAAGTTATGCCACTTTTAGGGAGGTCACCCCGCGTTTTTTGACGTTTCAAAAACGAAACGCAATTTTTTGAAGGTTTTTGGCCAATATCTTGGCAAAAAAAAAGAATATCGAAATTAAATTTCACAGTCTTATAGACAATTCATATCTACACATGGTGGCCAGATTTCATCACAATATTTCACACATAACAAAAGTTATGCCACTTTTAGTGAGAACACCCACCGTTTTTTGACGATTCAAAGCCGAAACGCAACAAAAGTAACAAAAACAAATTTTTATTAAGTCTCCTATCAAATAACTGTTGTCAAAATGAACTTGGTAGTGCTTCCCAGCTTGTGATCAATGAGCCCACCACCAGTGCCAACACTTCTTTTGAGTCTCTGTGCAAAGGTCTTGATGAACCTGTTGATTAATCTGACAGATTCCTTATTTACCAATTTGATTGTCATTTTGCTAAGTGACTTCTCAGTGACGCGCAGCTACGCTGGTACCCTGTTTCTTTTTTAAATAGTACTAATAATGATTATCTGGCAACATTAAGGCTATTTGATAACAATATTATTTGAGATGAGAAAAAATCGTAATTTTTAAAACTTTTTTGTTGCGTTTCGCCCTTGAAACGTCAAAAAACGGTGGGTGGTCTCCATAAAAGTGGTATAACGTTTGTTCTGTTTGAAATATTTTGATGAAATCTGACCATCATGTGCAGATATGAAATGTCTTTAAGCCTGTAAAATTTAATTTTGATATGCGTACTTTTGGCTAAGATATTGTCCAAAATAATTAGATTGGTTTTTTGTTACTTTTTGTTGCGTCGCGTTTTTGAATCGTCAAAAAACCGTGGGTGACCTCACTAAAAGTGGTGTAACTTTTGTTGTGTTTGAAATATTTTAATGAAATCTGGCCATCATGTGTAAATATGAATTGTCTTTAAGACTGTAAAATTTCATTACAAAATTCTCACTTTTGGTCAAGATATGGGCAAAAATCTTAGGGGGTTATTTTTTTGGCGCACCCTGTATGTATGTATGTATGTATGTATGTATGTATGTATGTATGTATGTATGTATGTATGTGTGTGTGTGTGTGTGTGTGTATGTATGTATGTATGTATGTATGTATGTATGTATGTATGTATGTATGTATGTATGTATGTATGTATGTATGTATGTATGTATGTATGTATGTATGTATGTATGTATGTATGTATGTATGTATGTATGTATGTATGTATGTATGTATGTATGTAGAAAAATAGACAACAATTAAGCGTCTATGAAGGAAACCTAACCTCTGAATAAAATTTATAATTTATAAATTATAAATTTTCCAGCAGTAAAGCTACTAGATTACGTATGTTTTCGGTGTCTAACGTATCCTTTTTATGTTTTTCCTTTTGGTCATAATGCCAAGGTGCCGGAAATTTGGAACTTATCAGTGTTTTCTTAATATTTTTGCCGTTCTTATAGGCTATCATGGGCTTTTCTGGGAAAATATTTTGTAAATATGGGTTCTCGTTCATCAGTTCTAGCCAAAGTTTATGAACTAATTTTTTCAAGACATTTTTCTTGTCATATTTGTTTTCATAAATTAATATAAGAATAGGTTTCTCCATTTTCTGTTTTTTTTAATTTTGTAATTCATAAGAGAGTCTCTGTGGACAGTATCTAACTTCACGAGTGCCTCATTTAAAACGCATTCTGGATAACCCTAGCCTGGAAAAGGTTGAATAAATAAGTGACCCGAGAATTCAAGTCCTTGGGGTCCGAGACAATTCTTTTAAGTCTCAGAAATTGACTGAATGGTATAGATCTCTTAATATGGGGTGGATGGTTGCTACGGTAGTTGAGGTATAACTTTTTATCTGTAGGCTTTACGTATATTGTGGTTTCTAGGTTATTCTTTACTTTAATTATCTTAACGTCCAAAAATGGGATTTCTTCTGTAGATTGATTAAGTGTAAATTTGAAGTTTTTATCAAAATTATTAAGGGTATTAAAGTAAAAACTAAGATCGTCTGGGTGTTTATTCCAAATGCCGAAAAGGTCGTCAATGAATCTATCATGGTCCCATAGAAGATCAGGGTAGGCTGTATGGAACCTTTCAAAGAACTTGTACTTGTATGTATGTATGTATGTATGTATGTATGTATGTATGTATGTATGTATGTATGTATGTATGTATGTATGTATGTATGTATGTATGTATGTATGTATGTATGTATGTATGTATGTATGTATGTATGTATGTATGTATGTATGTATGTATGTATGTATGTATGTATGTATGTATGTATGTATGTATGTATGTATGTATGTATGTATGTATGTATGTATGTATGTATGTATGTATGTATGTATGTATGTATGTATGTATGTATGTATGTATGTATGTATGTCATCATACATACATGTACACATGCATGCATGCGTGCGAGCGTACGTACGTACGTGCGTGCGTACGTACGTACACACACACACACACACACAAATACACACATACATACATACACACATACATACAATGTCATACATACATAGGTTCCGAGATGGAACGGTGGAACCCATATGTAACCCGTAAATGGAGTTCATAGTATAGGTTCAACCTGTTGCCTATAGAAACGCTGTCTAGGCTCTGGGCGAACTGTTCGCTCTAATGATTATAGCACTTCGAATAAAACTGCAAAACTGACGTCATAAAATAAACGTTTGTTAAAGGACTAAACAACTACAATAATCCAGCAGACAAACATAATCTAATCCGCGTGTAATATATGTCGGCCAAAACCCACGAAACGTTGTAAACAATTCAATGGTTGGCAATCATACACTCAATCGCTGATATCTAAACGTATACATGTAAATGATGTCATCACTATGTGCTCGAGCTAGAGTAATAACTATACTTAGGCCTAAATGTGATTATTATATACAAATGTATAGTCATAAGGCTTTAGGCTAAATATAACCCTATAGTGTTACCCGAACGAAAATGATGATCAATGCGCTTACCTGTGTTTACACTCGAGTCCGAGGAGGAGAGTTCATCTTGACCTTGACATTGTATAGCGTCGTAATGTATGAATATGTCGACGGAATTTGAATTGGCAACTATCATATGGTCAGTATTTTCATTGTAACACAGTCGGAATGGTTTATCTATGCTATGAACATCCTTTTTTATTGTAAAATGCTGACGTTTTAGCTGTTGATCTAGTCTCATAACTCTGTTGTTCTTATAATCTGCTACTAATATTATGCTATCTCTGTATAAGACCATGTGGTTTGGTAAGTGTAGCTGATGTAAGTTGAAACCAAATTTTCCACCATATTCATATAAGATATCACCATTTTCAGAAACCATCAAGATCTTATGAGAAAGAAATTCGCTGTCGTCGTCATAATCATCAGTTGCATCTTGATTAATGTTAAGGCCATGACAGACTAAATACGTCTCATTTCCTCTCATGTAAGACAACTTTACTGCGTGTCGCAAATGCATCTTCCATTCACGTGAAATTCTAATTTTTTGCTGCTGCAGACCATCTTTGTCAAAGATATCCAGACTCTGGTCCTTATTACTTAGAATCAGTGCAGATTGATCTTTCGTAACAGACAATGTATACGGTGATCCAATACCTTCCAACCATTTCTTTTTTTTCAGGTCAATGCCTACCGACCAAACACATTTCTCGTCCTTATCCGTTACATACAGACATACACCAGAAACATTTGCTGCAATATCCCACAAATCACTGCCAAATTGTTTTCGGTATTTTCTTGTGTAGGGATTCGTGTAGTTATATACTGTAATGGAAGACGTATTCAATACATAAATACTATCCGTCAACGTAGCCACGCCTCTGATTCCTGTAGGTCTATCGCTGTCGATGCTGCCTAACAAATGAAACTCGTCTGTGCCTATTAACAATAACACTCTCAAGTGTTAATACATTTCATATGTACTATCAAGTAACAAAATTTCAACATTTTTTAAAAAGAAAATACTAGATGCTTTCCACGTATTGTGCCATTTTGCTTATAATGGTCATGATCTGAAGGTTACTATAATATTTCTAACAATAGTTAGGCCTAATCAGTTATGAACGGTTTAATCCGGGTTTATGATTATCAAATCGTATGCTATTTCGTTTGCATAAGTCTAAATAAAGTAACATCGTGGACTAGTTTAGTTATGTATTGGGTTTATTTTCGAACATCATGTTGGTAGACAATGATCCAACATGGCACAGTGTTTAATCTAGACGTCTCTGGGGGAGGAAAGTTCCCCCCCAGGATTGACATTTCCCCCCCCAAAAAAATTGACAAAATGATATTGTTTTTTACTGTTTTCATCATTGTTTTACATGAAGTGTTATAATATACGGTGATATTAGTTACTATTACAATTATGATTATAAATAATGACATTATTAATTTTACTAACATAATATATGATACTATCATGTTGCAATGAGTATAACTTACTGTATATGTTTGTATAAACACTATTTTTGTCTAACTAAAAACAGAGATGACATCCCTCCAGAAAAATTTGGCAAAATGATAATAGTTTTAGCTGCTGCTTACATCATCGCATTACATTAACTGTTATAATATAATATACCATAATATTATAAATTATATGGCTATAGTAAATATTTACTATTATAATATGTGACACAATCCTGCTAAAATGAGTATTAAGATGACACCTTAAAATGCTGCCATTGCAATGTGCAAATTCAAAAAGTTTCTGATGAGGCTCTGAACAAGTACATGTTTTTGTTAAGATGACACCTTAAAATGCTTCCATTGCAATGTGGAAATTCCAAAAATTTCTCATGAGGCTCTGAACAAGTACAGGTTTTTGTTAAGATGAGACCTTAAAATGCATCCATTGCAATGTGGAAATTCCAAAAATTTCTGGTGAGGCTCTCAAAAAGTACAGGTTTTTGTTAAGAAGGCACCATAAAATGCTGCCATTGCAATGTGGAAATTTCAAAAATTTCTGGTGAGGCTCTCAAAAAGTACAGGTTTTTGTTAAGAAGACACCATAAAATGCTGCCATTGCAATGTGGAAATTCCAAAAATTTCTCATGAGGCTCTGAACAAGTACAGGTTTTTGTTAAGAAGACACCATAAAATGCTGCCATTGCAATGTGGGAATTCCAAAAATTTCTGGTGAGGCTCTCAAAAAGTACAGGTTTTTGTTAAGAAGACACCATAAAATGTTGCCATTGCAATGTGGGAATTCCAAAAATTTCTGATGGGGCTCTCAAAAAGTACAGGTTTTTGTTAAGAAGGCACCATAAAATGCTGCCATTGCAATGTGGAAATTCCAAAAGTTTCTGGTGAGGCTCTCAAAAAGTACAGGTTTTTGTTAAGAAGACACCATAAAATGCTGCCATTGCAATGTGGGAATTCCAAAAATTTCTGGTGAGGCTCTCAAAAAGTACAGGTTTTTGTTAAGAAGACACCATAAAATGCTGCCATTGCAATGTGGAAATTCCAAAAATTTCTCATGAGGCTCTGAACAAGTACAGGTTTTTGTTAAGAAGACACCATAAAATGCTGCCATTGCAATGTGGGAATTCCAAAAATTTCTGGTGATGCTCTCAAAAAGTACAGGTTTTTGTTAAGAAGACACCATAAAATGCTGCCATTGCAATGTGGGAATTCCAAAAATTTCTGGTGAGGCTCTCAAAAAGTACAGGTTTTTGTTAAGAAGACACCATAAAATGCTGCCATTGCAATGTGGAAATTCCAAAAATTTCTCATGAGGCTCTGAACAAGTACAGGTTTTTGTTAAGAAGACACCATAAAATGCTGCCATTGCAATGTGGGAATTCAAAAAATTTCTGGTGATGCTCTCAAAAAGTACAGGTTTTTGTTAAGAAGACACCATAAAATGCTGCCATTGCAATGTGGGAATTCCAAAAATTTCTGATGGGGAGGGGAAATCCCCCTCCCCATACCCCTCCCCCTCCCAGTCTCGGCGCTACGCGCCTCACGAGCGTCCTGCCGACGCTCAATTGTCTCCCCTCCCAGAAACCTGAATTCCCTCCCAGAGGACGGGTACTAGATTAAACACTGAACATGGCACCTGCCCTAATTTATTGCCACAGAGAGCTTCATCGATGATAGACTCACGACGGTAATGATCGTCATCAATATTTGATCACAAGTCTACATCTTTCTTTACTCTATTTTTTTTACTATGCATGCCATTTCTATTTAAATTTACCTGACTTAGCCTTTGAGGATATTTCACTTGAAGAATTTCGCATAGGATTTGACTGAGACTTAATGTCATCAATTTGAGAACATGAAATGAAAACATCAAAAAGTTAAACTTATTTACTTCATCGAAAACGAGTATAAAAAGTCCCAAACTTCAATGAAGCGAGACAGAAGCAGGACTACATGCATGCATGTATGAATGAATGTACATTTACGTATGTATGCATAAAATTATTAAGCTGGTGTCCGCGCTTGGTTTTCAAGTAGCGCTTTTGAAATTTGGTGATTACGATTACGATCATGTAGATAGGCCTACTCGTATATTAAGACATTTTAGTACCTCACAAACACGTATTTTTTAAAAATGTTATTCAGTGGCATGTACACATACGTTGTGAATAGGAGTCACACCAATCTATAAACAGCGCGACAAATCTGAGCAAGAAATTACAGGTCCTCGTCCGTTTGACCTTACTTTTCTGAACTGATTGAAAGTCTATAATAGCATCGACTGTACGGCTAAGTTACTAAGCTGAAATGTAATATTTAACCCAACATCGATATAGGCTGGACAATGGACATGTCAAATGCTATAATTATCTCCTTTGAATAAAAAAGATATAGGTCTAATATAGTATTCAATTGAAAACAACGAGCATAGGCTATTTTGTTGTGATATTCCTCGATCTTCCAAAACGCTTTTGGAACGACCAAAAGATATACACAGGGTGGCTCAAAAAAAGTACCACCGGATAAAATGCGATAACTTCGCAACCGATTGAATGTTTTCTCTGAAAATTTGCGAATTTGAAGGGCAATGAATTGCCAACAATCCCTGAAAGTTTCACTTGAAACATTTTCTGTTTGCAAAAGTTACAGCTGTTTAAGCTTCTCTGTCTGTATCTGTCTGTGTGTGTGTGTCTGTCTGTCTGTCGGTTCGGAGGTCTTATGCGATCATCGGAGTTGTTCGTCCGCTGATAGGCGTCCAGACGAAGCGCCGTCCTGTAGGCCTCGTTTAGATTCTTGGGCTCTCGTTCACGTACCTTGAGTGAAAGTTCTCTGTCGCGCAAGGCTTCCAGGAAAGCGTCCTTGGCGATGATTTCCGTGGTCTCGTTGGAAGGCACCGGGTACGCTAACACGACGAGGCGACGAATGTCGTGTAGCAGGTCACTCAAAAGTCTCCTCGGAACGCTGGCGTCGATAATAGAGCTGAGCGCGGAAACTTTCCATCTGGCCCTCCGTTTCATACCTCTGTCGCAGGCGTTTGACAAGCTCCTCGTAGCCAACGTCTCTCCTGGCGCCGAAGTCCCAAAGCAGCTGCGTAGCGGCTTTCTCCAGGCTGCATCGAAGGTAGTCGACCCGGTCGGCGGCCGTCCACTGGTTGTGACGGGCGCAGACTTCAAACTGCACCAGGAACGACTCCAGCGATCCGGTCCCGTCGAATTTTCCAGGTTCCATCGGAGGCGGTCGATTCCACGGCAGGCCTCCGGCAGTCTCCAACACCTTCAGTGGGGTCTCCTGTTCGTCAGACCTGTCCCGGAAGCTCGTCCTCGTTGGCCTCCGTCCATCGGTGCGAAGCTCCTCGATCAGTCGTCACGGGTTCGTTCGCTCCTCTACCATCGCACTCTCGTCGGCCAGCGGTGTCGAAACGTTCCTCCGCAGGTCGGCGTATCCTCCAGCGAGGTAGGCGACTGTGACTTCCTCGTCTTCCTCCATTGTCGGTCAATTGGCTGTCGTCGATAGGTAGAAACTGCAAACCCCACTTCTGCTGTACCAGTGTCGCGGGAAACACCCTCGCGTGGACCCCCACTTTCCTCTCCGTGCCCGTTGAGCTAATCGTCAGGATGGCTGTCCATCGATCAGCGGGAGTAGGGTCTGTCCAAATATGTCGCGCGTGTCGTTTCAGGGGGGTGGAAACGCAAGTCCGCCTCCGTCGTATATCGAAGGTATGCAGCTGCTCCAATCGACCCGCCACGCTCAAGAAACCAACGACGATGTTGAAAGAACACAGAGTTTATTATCGTAGCACTACACACGCACAGTTACACAGACTGAACTCCGACTAAACTACGACTGAGCTACGACGTCGACTGCCTCTCTTCCTGACTGAACTAAGACCGAGCTCTGGCTACGACTGACTGACTGACTGAACTACACAGATGTTGTTGTATTCGGGCTTAACGACACTGTTTCATATCGAAGATGATTAGTGTCGGAGGCAGAGTACAACCTCACACTCCACGTTTATATTGCGACCGAGCCACCCGCAGTAAAGTTCCGGGAATCGAACCCGGGCCGCCGGCGCAGCGAGCGGGCTACAACCCACTCGGCCACGCAGGATCTCCGAACTACACAGAGCAACGGGCTCTCTTATATACCGGCCAACCCCGGCTGGGAAGGCACGCCCGCGGTAGACTTCAAAGAGAAGCCGCCGCCTAAACTAAAAGGCACAAACGAAAACCGCCGCTGCGAGGCGGCGAGGCACAAAGCGAGGCGGCGAGGCACAAACGATACCGAAAGAGGCACAAACAGATACCGCCGCGGCGAGGCGGCGAGGCACAAGGGAAAGCGGCGAGGCACAAACGATATCGCCGAAGGCGTAATTACAGGCAGGTCGGCCAAGCGAAGAGACATCAAAGAGAGGCCGCCAACGACTACAGCCGGCAGGCGGCGAGGCACAGAGAGAGGCGGCGATGCACAAAGCGAAGCGGCGAGGCACAAACGATATCGCCGACGGCGTAAGTACAGGCAGGTCGGCCAACACATAGACACTTAGACATACCGACACGGTCATACGAAGAGACATCAAAGAGACGCCGCCAACAACTACAGCAGGCAGGCGGCGAGGCACAAACGAGAGGCGGTGATGCACAAAGGAAAGCGGCGAGGCACAGAGAGACCGCCGACGGCGTAATTACAGGCAGGTCGGCCAAGCGAAGAGACATCAAAGCGATGCCGCCAAAGGCGTTATAGTCAAGCAGGCCGCAAGCGAATAGACACATACAGACACGGTCAAACAGAGCGACACAAGGAGACCGTCAGCGCAAGGGGGCGGAGCTATAGATAGACGGACAGCCGCAATGCCAATCGCTGCACAGAAAGACTACATGCACACAATCGCGGGGGCGTGGCTACAGATAGATTGACAGCCGCAGGCGGGCTTAAACATACACGTGCCAAACAAGGAAAAAGGGCACCACCTTACCCGCGAGCGAACCCAATTTTGCCACAGGATAAAGAAGAGTTTTTGGTTGAACCAGATGGAAAACTACACCATTTCCAGAATTAAGTGACCAGTAAACATAAAAGTAAAGAAGTAGGCTAACCAACTGATATACAGGGTGCGGCCAAAAAATACCCCATTACGAAAATTGCGATTTCTCGAAAACCACTGAATATTTTGATACAAATATTTTCATTCGTATTCGTAACATATTTTTACATATTTTCAGAAAATTTTATGTCAGTATCTTTATATTTGTGATCATGACATCAGGCAGAAGAAAGAACTGCATTTTTTCAACTGAACAAAGCATTCACGAAATAGGAAATCATATTTTTACATAAAATAGCCTGTGGTGTGCCATTATAACGTAATTTTGCCGCCATATTCCCCAGATATGAACCCACTCGACTATGCTGTCTGGAGTGCAATGCTTGAGACTTACAACAAACTTGCGGTACTTACCACAAAGCCAAAGAACATTTCTGAACTGAAAAATACGCGGCAAATCATCTGGAATTACTTTTGTCACTTGAGACCATTCAGAAGACTGTTCTGGGCTTTCGAAAACGTCTGGAAGGTTGAGTAAAAGCAAACGGTGTTAACATTGAACATTCATTGCACAAAACTTAACAGTTTTGCCTAATCGTGTCAATAACGATAAATAACCTTGAACTTTGTTACATTTCTCATGATTTCTGTTTGCGCCGTTACTTTGTTAATTATTGCTGTCACTCAATGTCTGTTGAAACGAAAATAGCATTGTTTCACTTCAGGGTCACACAATTTTGGTGTTCATGATTCGAATTTCATTAGATTTAACCAAGTTGTAGATAAATAGTCGTCAAATAGACTGGCGAAGTTGCATAACAAAATATTCAGCGGTTTGTGAGAAATCGCAATTTTTGTAATGGGGTATTTTTTGGGGCCGCACCCTGCAGTGTATACCGTATGATATTCTTGATTGTGGAATGGTGTAGTTTGATTTGTTAGAATTTAATTTAAAACTCTTGAATAAATGTAGAGAAGATATTAAATATTCCAAAGATATTTGGCAGGTCATTAGGCAGGTCGTGAGCAAAATAGGCAGGCTAAATTACCTGCCGCGACCTGCCGTAGAGTCGCCACTGGTTTTTGCCTGTGTAGAAGTTGGACTGATAAAAAAGTATTGGCTAAATAGAAGTTAGATTGATGGCAAAGCGGCAATCGATGTTCGCTTCCAATGCAATAGAAGGCCTAATTAAAATCGCATGTGTTGGATAAGCCTGATCGAAATCCGAAAGGTAGCCTATGTAAGATTCTTCCATCTTGTAGCCTACATATAACACTAGCCTACATTACAAGTATTCACAGCAGAACAAATCATACTTCAATTAATTAGATTACCTGCGAAAGATCGAATATACTGATATTCTGGTGGGAAAACCATCCTTTTCCAAGAAATAATAGATCGGCGTTGTCATCAAGGGTAAAGTTAATAAAAAGCTCAAGACCATCCTTTATAACATCCTTGTCAAGAACGATCGTTAGCAGCTGTAAGTTTGAGTCCAGCATGAGAATACGGTCATTTCCTTCGTCACCGACAATCACTCGTCCATATTTGTCCACTGCAAGAGGATGACCAGATCCACTCAGCTGTCCTGATCCACTTCCTGCTCTTCCGCCAAACGTCTTCACTATGTCTCCATCCATTGACACTTCATAAACCACACCATATACAGTCTTCATGCCGTCACATTCCGTCGTCCATACAACACTCATATAGAAACTTTCATTGAGAGATTTTACAGCAAATGGTGGCTCAGGAAACTTGATCTCATCTGGTAACTTAACACAACATACACACCGACCATCCGATTTGTACAAATGAAGACACCTGTGTTCTCTGTCCACAATCAGCAATTCTCCACTGCGTGTAACATACAGATTGTAGGAGTCGACATCTTCCACGAATTTCTCGCAGACAACTTTATCGCCATCAATGATCGCACTCCAGATACAATATTTAGACGAATCAGATTCACCGTCGCTTATAAATAAACAATTATTTTCTGCAAATGCTGCAATGCGAAACGGATATTTCATCCCGTTGACTTTCACATCATTTGCTTTTTTGAATGGACAGTTGCTGCTGTATACAAACAAAGTATCTTTACCCGCACAGGCGATGTACACTTTGCCATTCATAGCAGCGATATGCATAATATCATGGCCGCCTTCCATGTAAATCTCACCAAGACAATGTGCATGAGGAATATTCGAGGCTGAAAAAAATAAAATAATTTTTATAGTATAACAGTATAGACTCAAGTATAGTTTAGCAATGATTAAATTAATAATAGGCTACAAATCATCTTCATCCAAGGTTTTGCTTGTAGCTATATGGAGACATGCCCATGCAGGTCTGCTTGATCAAAATTTGGATGCATGGTCTCATTCTCACATTCTCTTGCAGTCTATACACTGCGAAGCTGTTCAACAATGCCCAACCATATAACCAGTGTAACCACGCACGAGTGAATGCGACTGCATAATGTGTGCATGCGCACATTATGCACTATAGATGAGCACTTCTTAATTAATCAGTGCTTAAAGTGTAGAAAAAGAAGTTCCTGGAGTCCATCACCTTTTCAGTGTGTGCTGGCCAAATAAGTGGCAGGGCAGCATTAAGATTTGAAAATAAGTGCAAGAACGCCGTCCATTACCGTCCTGTCAAACTTTAAGCCCTGTTCTTAATAAGCCTACCTCACAAGCGCTGCCTGGGTCAAACTAGCAGATGTGTAAGGAAAACGTAGTAAACAACGAATAGGGCTCATATACCAATAAGTTACCTCGGGCGAACTCTCACAGACACGCAGAGCATGGATTGGCGTCCAAAATCGATTTAATGATCGCAATGTAGGCCTATTGTTTTGTAATATAGGCCTATTGTATTAGAGCATTGTAAAACGCTTCTAATAGGGTGAACTATTCAGAAGTGCTCCTTGTGCTCAAGACCTCGCGAGAAAAAAACAGGTTTTGAGAAGAAAGATAGATGAAGACAGCCTGCCAATGCCAGACAGAAATGTAGCAAAAAGAATGAGAAAGCGCATTTAAAAGCGATTGAGGCAAAGGATCGAGAATGAACCATAGCAGTTCTAGAGCGAGGAACCAAGAGTAAGTCTGTTGGATGAACGAAGTGAACGGTTGGAGGAAGCTGAATGAAGCCGAAGTATAGCGTCAACCCGATATTTGGGGCAATAATTGTAGGCCTCCCCACAGTGCTCGCACTGTGGGGAGACGAAGACACAAATTTTGTTCATGAAGCATAAAGTTAGCGTACATGAGAAGGCGGGCAATTAATCTAAAAGCTGTGTTGAGTTCTGACTGAAGAAGATATACATGTACAATGTATGTACTGTATGCAGATACATGTAAGAATTGTATGTATGCACGCATTAATGGCCTGTCTACCTGCACATTCAAAAAGGTACTTACGTAGGTTCGTGGATAGGTAAGCATATATGCAGTTTTATTTCACTGTTCGTCAAAGGAACTTTGCAGGTTTATCAGTCCCTATATTGTGCTTAGGCATGCTGACAGAAAGCGGCATATTTGGACGCGCTAATGGATTAGTAATCTCTTGCAAACCTTGACATCTTTAAATCAATCGAAATTAATTGATCATTCTGCAAACAACCTTGCCCTTTAAATATCTCGTTTATCAGTCGGGTTTTCAATAACTAACAAGCTAGGTCATACACATCAGTCCTACACTTTGTACATAATCACCTCGGTATTTAGCTGAATGTGTATACGAAATTGTAAAATTTGCCCTTAGCAAAATTTGCCCTTAGCAAAATAAGTATAGGGCCTTCCAGCAAAATGTCAGAATTTTTCAAGTTCTTAATTTTTAACATACGAAAATCGAATGTGTCTTCATTCATAAATCGTTAATATATTTAATTACGTGTTAATTTTAATGGAAATAAATTTGCTTCAAAACTTCACAAATACAATTAAATTCATCTGAAATATAAATCTATTTTCATCTCAATTATTAATCTATTTATGCATGCCAACAGTCTATCTATAGGATAGTATAGGCTATACAGTATGCTTATCTGAGAGAAGTAGGCCTACTTTCTGAAGCATTTGAACAACACAGTTTTTTGACAACAAAGACAAATATCAATAGTTAAAACGAGATCAGGATTTACACAATAGCAAGAAGACGTTGTATGATGCTTTTGTAGGTATCGAAGTCTATTGTTATTGAATTTGGGGTCATAATGTACACTTAAGCGAGATACACCCTGCTTCTCTACATCCATTTGCCGCATAGCAGCATAATATTTGCTGCTATTCTATTAGGTAAAAATTAAAGATTAAATAAGCTTACATCGACTTGTGTTCTAAGAAGCTTCAACCAAAGCAAAATCATAAATCTAGAATCCACATTTTACACGAGGTCAATTCGTAATTACATGTATATCGCGGCATAGCCTACCGTTTGAAGTGTTCTCCCGATTCATGCACGCATTTTCACTCCTCGGTGAATTTTGTGAGACCTATAATCATTGAACAATCATTAATAAAAAGGTTTTATATACCAAATATTTTGATGTGGCTATTCGAGTGCGGAGATATTGAATAAACTAGACAGACTTATAAACTACACGAAGCGCATAATATTGCATAAGAAACAACAGACCATGCAGACCAATGACCATATGCAATGCTGTTCCTCGCCATTTCTAATAACCTTGACCACGTATTCCAGATAATTTCTCCCACACTAGACAAAACACATACCATTTAAGAACAAAATCTGAATCACACATCTTCACAGCGGATAGAACGAGCATTTATTGCCCGTATCCTATTTGAAAACACAATATTTATTATATGAGGCCTATAGCTGGCTTAATCATAGAGCTGCCTATCTCGGTTCCCGGACAATTCGGCGCCGGACAATTCGGAACGGACAATTCGGGCCGGACAATTGGGAGCGGACAATTCGGAACCGGACAATTTGGAGCGGACAATTCGGACCGGACAATTCGGACACGGACAATTCGGAATAAATTCTGGCACGGACAATTCGGACATAGACAATTCGGACCGGACAATTCGGACCGGACAATTCGGGCCGGACAATTCGGAACCGGACAATTCGGACCGGACAATTCGGACCGGACAATTCGGAACCGGACAATTCGGACCGGACAATTCGGACCGGACAATTCGGACCGGACAATTCGTAGCAGTCAAAATTAATTATGGAACTCAAACTTTTAGACCAGATTTTCATACTTATCACCATCCCCGTATACAGATGTCGACCGGAGAGACTATTGCGCATTCAAATTCAATCAAAAATAGAAAATTTTTTTTGTTCTCAAAGCAACCGTAGGCCTAAACATAATATTACGCAAGTGAGGAGTAGCCTATTACATTATGTTACCACAGAACGACCTGATAACAGAGCCTTTGGGACAGGCCCCTGGTTGAAAAGGACAAAGCGGAAATCCGCCAGAGTGCCGTCGGGTTAGTCAACCGAGCCAGGCTGGACGCGTCGGGCAGTCCCCATTCAGCTGACTGGCTGTTCGCGCTTCCAATCGCCGCCTGTGGCCTTGTCCTAGATAACGAGGCTGTCCGGGTGGCGGTGGGCCTGAGGTTGGGTTTGGACTTGTGTGGTCCTCACACATGCCACTGTGGCGAGGGAGTTGGCCCCGAAGGCCATCATTGGTTCGTTTGTAGGAGAGCCATGGGTCGCTCCCTTCGCCACCACGCCATAAACGACATCATTTGGCGTGCCCTCCTCAGAGCTGACATTCCAAGCATCAAGGAACCGGCGGGTCTCTTCAGATCCGATGGGAAAAGGCCGGACGGGGCAACCCTCATACCCTGGTCAGGGGGGAAATACTTGGCGTGGGATGCCACCATCGTTCATACGTGTGCCGCCTCGTACATAACCCACCCGAACGGTTTGGTCGGGCCTGCATCAGTGCAGGCGGCCATCCGCAAAGAACAAAAATACGGAGGCCTGCCCACTTCCTACATCTTTCAGCCGGTGGCCATAGAGACATTGGGTCCGCTCAACCCGTCGGCCTCAGACTTCATTAATGAAATTGGCAGCCGCATCTCTTCTATCACTGGTGACAGACGTGAAGCCTTCTTTCTTTTTCAACGTCTGTCCATTGGCATCCAACGCTACAACCTTGTCGCTTTAAAAGGCACTTTTGCCTCACACCCTGAAGACGAAGCCTGACCCACCAGACGTTCATTCTTCAATTAATAACAGTCCATAAGTCCCTGGGGGAATGAAGTACCTCAGGGAAAAAAATTATAATAATAAAATAATAATAATAATAATAATAACAAATTTTCTTTAGTTCAACGCCTGCAAACGCGTTGTGTTTGTATGCTACATGTACAAGTTATGCAGTAATCTTAATTAACATCAAACTGAACAGACAGCCTGCAATCTGAAACCTGACTGACTGATTTCAATGAGCTGCTTCTAAGTTGGCAATTTATTGAATAGGCCTATTACTTCTAATCTCAGTTTCTTAATTAAAGTTTTTGAATTTAGGGTCTTCAAGATCAGAGAGCTATAATGCCACACTGCTTTTTAATCGACGCAGGCCTTTGATTTTTCTTATACTTTTACTTCACACGATTGTTTGCAACTCAAGAAATAATTGGCTTAAAAAAATAAATAAAAGTTTGATCGCCGTAAGCGCCTTTTAGTGGCTCACAATATGTATAATTATGCACTCCGAATTGTCCGGGTCCGAATTGTCCGTTCCGAATTGTCCGGGTCCGAATTGTCCGTTCCGAATTGTCCGGGTCCGAATTGTCCGGATCCGAATTGTCCGGTTCCGATTTGTCCGTTCCGAATTGTCCGGTCCGAATTGTCCGTTCCGAATTGTCCGGGTCCGAATTGTCCGGGTCCGAATTGTCCGTTGCGAATTGTCCGGTCCGAATTGTCCGTTCCGAATTGTCCGGGTCCGAATTGTCCGGGTCCGAATAGTCCGGGTCCGAATTGTCCGGTCCGAATTGTCCGGTCCGAATTGTCCGGTCCGAATTGTCCGGTTCCGAATTGTCCGGTTCCGAATTGTCCGCTCCCAATTGTCCGGTCCGAATTGTCCGTTCCGAATTGTCCGGCTCCGAATTGTCCGGACACCGCCTATCTCAGAGCTAGATAATAGATTGACGTTACTCCTTATTGCAACCATGATGCATCTAGAATTCTTGTTCATTCTGTCTTCTAAGACGAAACAAAAATTGATGGTCTGTAAAAATCATTACAGGATTATTAGTCAAATGAGACTCCCTACCAAACAACAAAACGTTCATGATGCCAAGGCGGCTGAGAATCAGTTCATAATTAATTACACAGTTCTTATTTGCACATGAAGGGAAACGTTTGTTTTGGTTTAAAACTTAATATTCTTGAGGTCTTGAGGGAACAAACATATAAAGTTAGCATTCTCTCTTATAGTTTGTCTAGGTAGCTTGAAATAATTTTGTGCTAGGTAAAAGCAGTCTACATTACTATGCCTACCTCTTATATAATACGATTCGCATTTATTTTGCCTCTCTAATTGTAAATCATCAAAAATCATGAGATTCTTTTTATCTCGACTTAAGTCTCGTGGATCTGGAACATCTTCAGAGGTTTCAAAGAACTTGCAGTCTATATCCGATGTTTCCCCCATGTTTTTAGACATCTCCTCGACAACGGCGGTCGGTGATACATTTAATTTCATTATCTCATCTCTATTATCGAAAAGTCTTATAATTGCTTCCTTTGGTAATTTCTCTTCGAATGCTTTCTTTAGTATCCTATACTCCGGTTGAAATAAACTTTTGCCAAAGATCTGCAGGTTATCGTAGTCTAACCAACCAGGTCTCAGTAATAAATTAAGTAGTAATATTGTCTTGCCGCATTGAGACTTACCGACGATCAAACCTCTGATGCTTCTTGGTAGGAGAGGACTGTTAAAGCGTTTACTTGATTCTTCATTCCACGATAGGTCTTGGACTTCCATTTTAATTATATTATATTAAAATGGAGCACAGCTCGTATTGCGTAAAATGTAAACGAAAAACTGAGTGTAGAGATATTCAACGAGTCGTCAGTAAGAATGGTAGACCTATGCTTAGGGGTGTATGCGTTGAGTGTGGCGCTAGAAAAACTCAGTTTACTAAAATGTCTACTACTGTACAAGGAGGTGATTTGGTATCAGCTCTCAATTCTGCTACTTCTAACATTAAACTTCCATGGGCAAAGTACCCGGGTGAAATGCATCTTCCAGGACATTCTTTCACAGGTCCAGGAACTCGATTGGATTTGAGATTGAATAGTGATGGGACGCCAAAAGATTGGAGCAAACCAGTAGATAGGGTTGATCAAGCAGCTTATCGCCATGACCTGGCTTATGCTAAACATACTGATACAGCAGGGAGAAACGTCGCTGACAGAGCTATGATAGATGAATTAAATAATATACCTAATCCTTCGTTCCGCGAACGAATTGAACGATCTATAGTTAAACCAATTTTATCAACGAAAACCCATTTGGAATGGGGTTGAAAAAAAAACTCTGAGATGGACAGACCAACTTGCTGACGAATTGCATAAACCTATAGTCAGGAAGTTTAAGAAGCGAGTTGTTTATGTTCAGGGAGTTGACAGAATTTGGGCGGCTGACTTGATTGACATGCAGGCTTATGCTAAATTTAATTCTGGTGTGAAATATTTGTTAAGCGTGATCGATATATTTTCCAAATATGGATGGGTTGTTCCGATAAAAGATAAGCGTGGAGAATCTGTGGCAGATGCTTTCGTTAAAATATTTAATACGAGCAAAAGAAGGGGTGATAAACTTTGGGTCGATAAGGGATCTGAATTCTATAATAAACAGGTAAAATCATTAGGTATGCAGTTGTACTCAACTGAGAACGAAGAGAAATCTTGCATCGTAGAAAGATTTAATAGAACAGTGAAAGAGAAAATGTTCAAATATTTTACAGCAAATTCAACTCAGAGATATATCGATGTTTTAGATAATATGGTTAATTTATACAACAACACAAGACATTCTTCCATTAAAATGACTCCTGTTAAAGCGAGTATCAAAGCAAACGAATGGGTTGTGTGGATGAATTTATACGGCGACGCTGTACCTGAAACTGTTAAACCTAAATTTTCGGTAGGAGATAAAGTAAGAATTTCTAAGAAGAAAAAGACATTCGAGAAAGGTTTCACTCAAAGGTGGACACAGGAAATTTTTACTATAACACACATTCAATACACAGACCCTATAACCTATAAAATATCAGATTATAATGGAGAACAAATACAAGGGACATTTTATGAAGCCGAGTTACAATCGACAACGCAAGATACATTTAAAATAGAAAAGATTATAAGAAAAAGAGGAAATCGGTCTTTGGTTAAATGGTTAGGGTATGATGATTCATTGAATTCATGGGTTAATAATAAAGACTTGATATCATTGTGAATTTAACTGATTTATGGTTTCTACTACAGCTCTTGTGCAATCATTATTTCTCTATGAATAAGAACACGCTTTAATTACAAGTTCTAATGTACATTCGTAGGTCATGAAGCACGCTGACTAAAAAAAAGGTCTTTAATTTTCTTGGGCGGCCAAAATCGAAAAACAAAATTCTTGACTTTTTAAAACGAATGACTTAAAAAAAAAAAAAAAAGTTAGAAAAAAAAAAGTTTAAAAAAAAAAAAAAGTTTATAAAAAAAAAAAAAAAGTTAAAAAAAAAATAAATAAAAAAAAAAAAATAAAAAAAAATTAAAAAAAATAAAAAAAAGTTAGAAAAAAAAAAAATAAAAAAAAGTTAGAAAAAAGGTAAAAAAAAAAAAAAAAGTTAGAAAAAAAGTAAAAAAAAAAAAAAAAGGTAGAAAAAAAAGTTAGAAAAAAAATTTTGAAAAAAAGTTAGAAAAAAAAATTTGGAAAATAAGTTAGAAAAAATTTTTCAAAAAAAATTATTTGCGTCTTCTTGTCCTGTAAAGTTGTCTATCTCGGGACAAACCTTGATCTGCGGGGACAGAACCGGAAGGTTGGGGACAGAACCGGAAGTTTGGGGACAGATTCAGAGGTGAAGGACGATTTTTCAACAAATTGCACCGCGTAGGATAAGATTTATTCGCATTGCACCGCGTATCATAAGATTTATCGTATTGTGCCCTGTGCGAAGTGTCAACGATGTTATAGGTCGGTTGCTGCGTGGCTTTTAATAGGTAGCAGGTGTGCACTGTTGCTGTATCTAACCATCGCTCCTGGTAACGCCTACCTGTATAAAAATGGGACGAATTACATGCAAATTCCGGGCGGAGGGGGAACGGGAGCTGCGTTTAACAATTCAACCGGTAGTTGCATAATTTTCGTAGCCAATACCGATTTTCTCGAGATATTCGCTTATTCACACATCGCACTAAATATATTAGCTAGAGACTTTTCGACAGTATTCTTACGACCTTAATTTTTAACTGGTTTTAACTGGTTTATTAGCTGATTGTTTCTTCAATGGAAAACACCCCCAGCTTATCCTTTAGCACCATTTAAACTCATTTATTAGCTGATATTTTCTTCAATTAAAAACACCCCAGAAAATCCTTTATCACCATTTTTAACTGATATTTTAGCTGATATTTTCTTCAATGGAAAAAATCCCAGAAAATTAAAAAGACATCTAAAAAATCCCCAGCCAATCCTTTATCACCATTTTAACTGATTAATTAGCTGATTGTTTCTTCAAGGAAAAAATTCCCAGAAAATTAAAAAGACATCTAATTTCCACTCCAGCGCGCTATCCACTGCACTACCGAGCACCCCCCTCAGGAAATAATAAAAGACATCCAGAAAATTAAAAAGACATCTGATTTTTTTATCACCATTTTAGCTTCAAGAGGAAAAACACCAGCTTATCCATTCTGTAAAAAAGTCGTATCTTAAACCATTTTACAAAGAAATTAACTGATTTTATCACTATTTTAGCTTAATTTATCTTCAATATCAGGCTTCTTAAAAAAAGCCAAGTAATTGCATAGGCACTATTTTAGCTTAATAATTTATTTATCTTCAATATCAGACTTCTTAAAAAATAGCCAGCTAATTAATTTTACATCTACTCATTACCTCCTGCCATTACCCCCGACCATTACACCCCGTAGGACATTACCCCCTGCCATTACCCCCGGTCTGTAGGTTTACACGCAACTTATTCTTGAGCGATGGACCGACCACAGCGAAGTTTTTATGCAGCACTGTGGAGGTTCGAGTCATAGGAACAACAACCAGGTGACCTTGCCTGGCAAAGCGAAAAAGTCTACGGCTTCGAGCAGATAGCACTGAAACAAAACGCTGCCAAGATAATCGGGGGTTGGTCTGCTAGGCAATTAAGCACTAACTTTGGAATCTTAAACCTAAACTCGGATGCAATCAAATCAAATGATGGAGTACACTATTTGTGAGGCTATGGTCCAGCCAAAGAACTCTAATGCGTTTGTAATGCGTGTCTGAGAATTAGAGTAGCCTAGTGCCTACTCTAGAGGATTTAAATCAAAGGCAACGGTCAGTCGGAGTCACATTGAGACTCTAACTTGAATAATAAATATGCTCTGAGAACGACATTATTAGAATTACAAATTGCGTGCAAGTAACAATCTACTCATGGCCCACGTGAATATAAGCGGTAAAAACTAGAGCAGATGACATGTAGGCTACACAAAAGAAGAAATTGGGTTTTAAAAGCCTGTAGGATTATGTAAAAGGCTGGTCTTATGGCCTACCAGTGAACGTTAGGCTATCGAACACATGCTGAGTTTCTATCCATTGGGAACTGTTGTTCCGTGATATACAAAACAGCCTACTTCATCATTTTCATTGTCCATCCCTAACTGATTCACTTGTCTCACTCATTTCACAGATAATTTATCTTGGTTGTTTTTGTGATGCGTTTAATAAAAGCTTGGTAATGCACCTCTTAGCAATCACAATCCTTTATAGTGCGATTAATGCTATATTAACGAAATAGTAATGAATGCAATTACCTACCAATTCCAGCCCAGAGGTTGTCTGCTGCGTTTGTTGCAAGACCAAATGTTGCTGTGTGTTGAGATTTAAATTAGGTTGCTGCTGCTGCTGAGAATATTCGGAATTAGTGACGTTGTGAAGGTAAGGAGCAGCCATAAGACTAGGCACAGAATTGTGTAAACTGTTCGTGCTTCCCTGATTTGGATGCCAAGAAATCATACTATTGTCAAGCTGTGCTGTGCCAATTTGGAGTACTGCAAAACAAACAGTAAGACGAACAGATGACAGCAAATTCGCAAACCATGAAATTTAAGTAGCAACTCATGCACGGAACTTATGGCTCAAAGTCAGTATATGCTACAGAATCTCTGCATAGCGCAGCCCAGTGCGTGGCCTACCACAATTAGTTTCAGCATTCAGTTTTTAAAATATATTCGCGGTCGTTCTCAGTCTTCTGAATTAGCTTCAAGCAAATCCTACGTTTATTAAGCCTATAGAATAATTTTACGTTAAAATGAAACTGAATTTGAAGTTCTTTAAATATTTTCATAATAAAATTGAAACAATGCAGCAGAAATAGGCTATAGGCCTAAGCGAAAATGTGAATTCAGTTATCAAGATAGACATAGGCCTACAGCGGGTATTCATTCGTCACATTTAGGCCTAATTACCCAACGGCTGATTGAAATAATTCTGTCGATCTTCCGTTCCATGATAATCAACATTAATCAACGAAGGTGAAATTCCTCTGTTGACACAAAACATCTGATCTCGCTGACCACCATTAATAGGCAGACTGGCATTAGGAGTAAACCAATTCTCAGTCACTGCGCCGTTGTTGTGAACCATTGCTGAAGGAATACCGCTATCTGCAGGATACAAGTTATGACCTGGAATTCAAGTCATCATCGTCACTGAACAGAAACTATCTGATAAACCGAAGATCAAAATTTTACATTCAATGCATCAAAGCTTGATAGACTAAAGCGAATAGACTATATTGTAGCTCGGAATAAAAACATCATAACAAAAACGTATTTCACTATCTGGCAATAAAAGCAAAGGATCCACTTCCAAAGTTCACGCTTATCCAACTGAGAAGCCAAAAATTTTTGAGAATTTGGAGTAGACAGTAGATCCCTATTCGATATTCATACGTTGAACACTAGGCCTATTGTTATGAAAACTATTTGATTTGTGCATTTCGTGAAAAACAAATTGACACAAAACTTGAGAATTTCACCTTGGACACTGGTCAAGAAGTTGTTTGTGTTGTCAGCTCGACGAAAATTATTCCTAACGACATCATTCGGTTCGTTGCTACTGTAGTTCCCATGAGCAGATGAACTCTGATGCCTGTCAAAAGAGCATTTTCTATATTACACTACTGGACCACTTTAGCCCTTGCGATCTTCACAAAATTAGGTCCAAAGTAACTACTGAACAAAACAATTAACAGTGCAGATGCATTACCTTCACAAGACAATTCTGTTACCATTTATTGCACCCTATTATAATTATACAGGGTGGCTCAAAAAAAATGTCCCACCAAGAAAAATGCAATTTCTCCGCAGCCAATCGAGATTATTCTATGAAAATAGCAGGATTTATAGAGGAAAGAATTTGCAACAATTCCTGAAAATCTCAATAATGAATCTGTATTACTTCAGAAGTTACAGCTGTGCAAAAATAGTTTTTCATTTTTTCGAATTTCGCAGAAGCACGTTCCAATACATGCGATTTCTTTAAGAATTTTTTGCAAATTACAGCAAACAAAGTGATGATGATATCATATGACCTCACTACGAGCTATAAAGAAGCTGTTTATGAAGCAAGCTATTGGTATTTGGTGATATTTTATATATTAAGGTCTCAATTTATGAATCCCATACTGAACGTCATGGAAAAAGTTTCTGCGGAAGATATAAAGACATGTCTTTATGTCTTTATTTTTTATTTTCAGGAATTGTTGCAAATTCTTTCCTCTATAAATCCTGCTATTTTCATAGAATAATCTCGATTGGCTGCGGAGAAATTGCATTTTTCTTGGTGGGACATTTTTTTTGAGCCACCCTGTTTATGTTTTATGTCTTTATAAAATGGGAATTCAAACGTTGCGTGAGCAGAGACTGGAACATCGTGCAATCATGGCAAAAATCCCCAATGAAAAGTGGAGCCTGAGCACAATGAAGGCTATCTGCAAACGTCTTTATGTAACAAAGGTCATGGGTCGAAAGAAAGGCAGGAAGTGGTCGTTTGGTCTGATCGAAAAAGCGCGATATTCACGAAGTTCGCTTGATAGTCGAAGGCATCAAATTTGCAAAGCACATCATGGTTTCAGCATAAGCTATGATGCTGGCGTGTGTTACGGCTGCAAGGAAAGACTACACTTCATCCCATTCAGTAGACTAAATGTCAAACTCATCGCTGAACTCTCTTACCCAGACTCATTGAAGACCAGGTTTGCTCTAACATCTGGTTTTAATTTTCCAGCAGGACGGTGCGCCTGCTTGCTCGCACGGCGAGGTTGATTATGATGCGCTACCATATTGCCTTCAACTGCAGTAAATTTATTGGCAAAGATGAATGACCAACAAACTCGCCAGACCTTAATCATCTTGATTATCACGTCCGGAGAGCTCTGCTAGAACGCTGCAACACATTTCATCCCAAGTTGGTGAACATTGGCTAGCTGAAGGAAGTCTTGCTGCTAATGTGGGATCAGTCGCCGCAGGACTCGATACACAAGCCCATGCTGAACTTCACAAAGAGTATTCGAGGTCGTAATAAAGCAGGAATTGGACACTCCCATCATACTCTAAGACAAACTGTAAAACAGAATTCTGAGGTCGTAATGAAAGTGATATTATTTGGCATGGAAATCTAGAAATGACGTTAATTTTTCCGCGGATATTTGAAAAAACGGAATTGAAAGTTTAAACAGCTGTAACTTTTGCAAACATGAAAAGTCTCAAGTGAAACTTTCAGGGATTGTTGGAAATTCATTCACCTACAAATTGGGAAATTTTCGCAGAAAAATTTCAATCGGTTGCGAAGTTATCGCATTTTATCCGGTGGGACATTTTTTTTTGAGCCACCCTGTATAGCCTATAAGCTTAAGCTTATAGTTTTTTTACATTATGTTATAGGCCCGTTTCTCGGACAATTCGTCGCCGCACAATTCGTCGCTGGACAATTCGGAAACGGACAATTTGCACCGGACAATTTGCACCGGACAATTCGCACCGGACAATTCGGACCGAACATTCTCCACAGCCAAATTCGGGATGGAACTTCCACTTTTAAGTCAGATTTTCCTAGCCTACCCATCTCCATCACCCAAAATATATTACTGTTCACTGTCCAAACTAATAATAATCTGACACCTGACTAGCGGGCATAAAAACCATGGGCCTATATACAGGTAGGTATGAAACTTATATTGATCTAAATGAACTGCTTATAAGTTGATAATGTACTGCATTTAACTACCAATTTCAGTTTCCTACTTTCAGTTATCGAACCAATTTCAGAAGTTCAGACAACATTTTGCTTGATGCCATATAATTATTTTATACCAATGATAAATAAAAGTTTCATCCCCGTAAGCGTCTCTTAGGAGTGCAAGATTTTTATATGCACTCCAAATTGTCCGTCTCCGAATTGTCCGGCGACGAATTGTCCAGACACCCCCTTTGATGCAATTCTGCACATCGGACAATGCAGCTCCTCCATTTCCCTCTGTCCACCACCAGTTGTATCGCTTCGTCCAATGTCTTGTCCATGCATTTCAAGTCTTCCCTGATGGTTTCTGGCCAGTTTTCCTATTCGATAAATAAAATAGTTTTGTGGCTTTCGAACCAAGCTCTTTGACTACTGTGAAGAATAAAAGAATTCTATAGTGTCTACTGTCTAGTGTCTATGGGTGATTGCGTATTAGGCCTATTCATTTTAGTCAACTCACATTACTTCGATGGTTTCCTCGCCTGGTTCTAAGGTCCTCTTCCTCTTTTTAGGCAAACGCGAAGAACTTGCATGTCCTGTTACCAAAAATTATCATACAGTCTTACTTCTATAAAAGAGATTGGGAAACTGGATGAAACTGATACATAATATAATAGCATGGCATAGATCTAGCTCGGGTTATTTGAGCCAGTGGACTTGCTGATGTTTTTAAAATCCATGCATAGTTCAACAAATGAGTTTTAGAAGACGAGCACTTCCATAAGTTATGCAGTAAAAGCAAGCATGGGCAATTGGGCATGAAATAGACTACAAGCAATAATGTTTTTCTTAGCATCGGCGTATTGAAGGCGGCAAGTCCTCTTCCTCACGTTCTAATCTCACGAGTCACCACAGGCAACCTGAGTGCAGTGAGCTGAAGTGCGCCATCAGATTTAATAAATTATAAGACCCAGGCAGTCTAAGAGTGCAGCTATAATAGAGCTGATAGGCTATATCAGACATTTATTAATTGGATAATTTGGTTTTACTGTCAATACCGCGCACACAATACCGCGATTTTCAATACCACGCACGATAGTTACCGCACACGATCGATACCGCGAATTTGTTCAATCCAGCTTATATTTCATACCTATAAATACCTCCATCCAGCTTCTATTTCTTGCTCGTTATTTTAGTCAATCCAGCTTCTTTTTCATAAATGAAAATACCCTCATCCAGCTTCCATTTCTCATGCTTTATTTTCATCAATCCAGCTTCTATTTCAGACACAGAAATACCTTCATCCAGCTCTTATTTAAGTTATTTCTCATGCTTTATTTTCGTCAATCCAGCTTCTATTTCACGCATAGAAGTACATTAATCCAGCTCTTATTTCTATGTATTTCAATGTCTGAAATAGAAGCTGAATTGACGAAAATAAAGCATGAGAAATAAGAGCTGGATAAAGGTATCTCTATGTCTGAACTAGAAGCTGGATTGACGAGATTAACGAGCGAGAAATAGAAGCTGGATGAAGGTAGATATAGGTATGAAATATAAGTTGGATCGAACAAATTCGCGGTATCGATCGTGCGCGGTATTGACAATCGCGGTATTAATTCATTCATTCATTCATTCAGAGCATTTATATAGCGCCACTTCAAGAAACTACTCAGAGGCGCTCCCAGCCCAACCACGAACAAAGAAAAAAGACTTGAGGGACTTGTAGAACGCAGCCGGATGGACCACAAGTAGTGAGCGAAGCGTGAACGGGAGGTCATTCCATGACCGAGAAAGCACGGCGCTGCTTAATAGCCAAGCGAGCCCGCGGGACCAGAAGCTCACCTTTAGACGAAGAGCGAAGTACACGACGCGCTGCAACGTCAGAGACTGGACAGCACAGATCACGCAAGTATGACGGAGCACAGCCAAGGACACAGCGAGAGACCACAGCAGCAATGCGGTATGAGATCCGCTGGGACACAGGCAGCCAGTGCAGCACATCACGCATATAGGCAGAGACAGGCGCAAATTTTAGGAAGCCGCCCAATAAGGCGAGCAGCTGAGCGCAAGACGCGATCAAGTCGCCCCAGGACCCCAAGGGGAAGACCAACAAGTAAGGAACAACAGTTGTCAATTCGACTTGTAACAAAGGCGTGGACAAGGACGACGACCGCATCGTGAGAGAGAGAACGGGAGACCACCCGGAGCTGACGAAGCTGGTAATATGCACTCCTCGCAACCAAGTTCACATGCTGGGACAGAGTAAGTTCAGAATCGAGGGTGAGACCCAGATCACGAACTGTGAGGGAAAAGGTGATATGAGGAAAGAGCAGAGCAAGTTGGGAAAGGTCAATACCCTGGAGTTGTCTACGGCCACCCAAGCAAATAAATTGCGTTTTGGAGGGGTTTAAGAGTAGCCGATTGGAGGCCATCTAAAGAGAGAGGACATCCATATTCCTACACATCTGGTTGACAGCGGCCACCGCATCAACCGAGTAGGTATGGATGTAGGCTTGCACATCATCGGCAAATAGCTGGCGCAGAAGGCCCTGAGATGTCAGGTATTGTGTGCGGTATTGTGTGCGCGGTATTGTGTGCGCGGTATTGACCGGATACCGAATAATTTGACACGAGGTCTTAGAACGTGGATTCTTTACCTGCAACTAAACACAGTTTATCCTTACTTTATCCTGTTCAATCAATCAATCAATCAATCAATCAATCAAATATTTTTATTTTGCAACCAGTATACATGAAAGGTTCACACGTCGTTCACATTGGCTACAAAAAAGGGAGGCCCTAAAGGGATTTTTAAAAATCCCTCTGTCTAGGGACACCAACTATTAATGACTTGCACATGACCTTTCCTACCTGCAACAATTTCATTTGCAAACGACTGTGTCAATATGTCTGACATCTCATCATTGGTCTACAATAAAATGCAAAGAACTTTAACTGATAATAATCTTATGGATAAACAATCGTTGTATCATGCTTTAACCAACGACGTAGTTTGCAGCAGAGATCCTTAGGTTAGATTCAATTGGATTTTGCGTTCGTGCAAAAAATGTGAAAAATGTAAATTGCCTTTGGTTTTTTATGCTTACCACTGTTACGTCCTCCATTACAGTTGTTGTGGGTTGAAGAGAGATTGGCGCAACTGATGGAGATACTTGACTCATAGGTAAATATAATACTTCGCCATCAGATCCAAACTCAGACGTGAAAATATAGGAACTCCGGTTTAGCATTTGTATCTTGCCGACATCATCTTCTGGTATAGCTGTTACTGCCTGCTGATTGTTTGTTCCTTGTAATATCGATGACTCATCTGCACGCTGAACAGGATAATCAATCGGATCAGGAATCTGATGTGGTTGAGATGATGAGTTGGAAGGAGTAACAAAATGAGGCGGTGCCTGTATATGAAGAAACAGTGCTTTTCTCTAGAGATTCACTTCTTTCAGGGTGCAGTATAGCCTATAAAATTTTACTGGGGAATCGTATTACAGTGCAGGCACTAGGCAGGGCTGTAGGCTATAATACGAGTGCATACGCGGATGTACAGCGTGTAGGCCTACTCACGTAACAAAATACTAGTGCTTATAGGTGTACTTAGTTTCATAAATGAGGGCATATGTCACGTGATAAGTGGGTAAACAGCGTGTAGGCTATAATAACCTACTGACCTCACAACGAGTCACCTGGTCACCTGATGTCGTCAGCTTCTGGAGCTCTGGCGAAAGCCCAGGTGTATTCTCTCCAGTTAATCCTCTCCCTGGTCGCCTCTCTTAGCTCCTCCAGTCTCATGCCAGACTTTTCCTGTACCTCATCCAGCCATTTCTTCCTTGGTCTTCCGCATCTTCTCCTTCCCTCACCGCATGCCGTCATCAGCTCCTTTTCCAAACCGTTAGATCTCATCACATGGCCGAAGTAGCTCAATTTCCTCCAAGTTGCTGTTTGCTGCAGTGTCTCTTTCCTCTCTATTCCGAGCTCCTCGCGCACCGATTCGTTAGTTCTCTTCTCCGTCCATGAAATTCTTAGCATCTTTCTCCAAATCCACATCTCACACGCGTTGATTTTCTTTTACATATCCCGTGTCTTTGTCCATGTCTCGCATCCATATAGGACCACTGGGAAGATCAGTGCTCTTATCAGTCTTTTCTTTGTTTCACAACGAGTAAAGATTGAAATAATGTTATAAATAAAATTCTGACAAGAAGACAGCGATAATAATAATAAATTATAGGAAAAAACTAATAAGAGAGATGTCTTTGGAGAGTGGTGTTGGTAGCTACAGAACAATAACTGATCAATTAGTTTATTACTTTCTTACATTATGCACACGACTTCAATGTTCCAGATATTATATAGTACGCACAAATGTCAGTTAAGTTTCTACAACAAATAAATTGCATTACTCTTTACAAACCAGGTTGTTTTACAGTTGCCCTTCAACAAAAATAATATGATGTACTGCAAGGCATGCACACAATGACAAATAGGCCTACTATTCTGACGTTGTAAAAGACTTTGTGTAAAAGTTAAACTTGCATGCGGTTCCCATTGCCATAACAGAGACAGATTTAAATCAAACCTGAAGTCTGATGTAAAGACTGGATCTATTCAACTCTTCGTAGTTACACAGTGAAGCGGAATTGTCTATTTCCGGTGGAAGTGGAATTAGATTTGGATTGTCCTTCGATAACCTCCAGAAAGAAAACTCAACTCCATCACTCAGCGATGGAAACTCATGACAGATTGTCTGTCGAAAATGCAGTGGATCGGAGTTTCTCTTTTCCAATCGAACTTTCTTCTTCTCAAAAGAACCCGCTGCAATGACGAGATAGATAGCGTGGTCAGTGTGACTGCTCAGACTCAACGTTACTCTAGCACTAAAAATTATTAGGCCTATGGTTTGGGCAATGGCCAATCCTGGAGGGCGTGCTTACATTGTACGATTGGATCAGTGGAGGAACCTTGCTTTTGTTCTTTGAGAAAAATGAGCTATATAAATATGCACTTTTGATCACCATTTAGGTTTGCGACCTGGATTGCATCATATTGCATGTATGTCTTAAACACAGCAGATAACTTCAGAACTCCGCAGTCTCAAAACTGAGCGCTTTGCGCCATTTTTATCCGAGCAGACAATGAAGTTTCAGCAGCTCAGATATCTTTAATATGAAACACACAAAAATAAGTGTTAAAGATTCTTACGGTTTTTTCGGACAACGTTAGTGTCTATCTTTGTTAGATTGATGTCCTTAACGAGGTTGATCCAGAACGACTTGTACTGGTGATGCTGGCCTCGTTTTGTCGACACGTCTTTCTTCTTGGGCATTATGCTCGCCTACAACATGAAATTCGTCTTCATAAAATCAACTTAGCCTATTATAAGCTGAATGCAATTTAAATTTCAAACAAACTCAAACACTGCACACGTTTTGTTTGTACATGTACAATTCTCTCCAGTGGTCTTCACACACACCACAGGCGGCGACAAATATAGCCCTACTTGCGGCAAGATGGTCAAAGCGGAAAAGAAGGTGCCCTAGAAACGCTTTAATCTATGTTAACAGCTATATAGGCTATTGCATTCTAAATTCAGTTCCGTTTTCTTATGGAATGGAACAACATGAAATTGATCTTTTCCAGGTTTAGTGATAATTAAATTATCACAATTGAGTTGCGTAAACATTGCCAACAAAATGTTGTTGGCCATAATTATAGGCTAATAGGCCTATTATTTACGCAACTCACAATAATAATATTTTGGTTGTGGCTTCGGTGCGTGTACGAACATTATAGAATTCATATCGTCGGTGAATAATCTTGCTTCTTTGTAGGCCTATTGTGCAAGCAGAGAAATTTTAAATGCGTTATTTTGTTATGTAAACACGATGCGGTAACTTAATCCCTTAATTAGCCCATTTGCCAGCGGACCACGTTCATTCGGCTTACTATAGTCACGTGACTTTAAATGAGGATTTTCCCGGCTGCATATGCGAAAGTAGGCCTGCATTATCAATCAGCAACACTGTCAAAATGCGAAATAATTAACTGAAACTATAATAGGCTTAGACAAGCAGGTCAGGCCTACATCTAAGACAATACAACGACTAGTCAGAAAAGTCAGAACAACATACCGCGCAAATGAAGTAGTACGGTAAGCTTACTGTACGTAGAATGATGGTAAACTCTGCAGACAATCTTTAGCCTACCTAACACACGGTGTGTACGAATACTGCGTGCTGGCGTCAGCTTGGGCCTCTATTATAAGAGTAGGCCACCATCGTTATACAGTTATCAGCCAATAGGCGCATGATGTAAGACTACGTGCAGTGACTCGACCTACACGCAGGAACACGGCCTACGTGCAATGACTCGGTCTACGTGCAGTGAATCTAGCTACGCGCAGCTTGTCAAATAACCACGAATAGGGGAAGGTTGCCAAAGATGGACCCCCTAAGGATGATCGTCCGTTTTTGCCACATATTATGAGAAAATAATTGTGCAACAGGGTTGTTACATAGATTAGGTATTGATACACCATTAGATTCAATAAAATTTTAATTTAAATAAATAGAATGGGAAAAAAGTTAAAAATAAAAAATTGCATAAGTGGTCCATCTTAGGAGCATGGGCGCCAAAGATGGACCATGCAAAAAATGTATTGTTAAGGGCGAAAAACAGCTTTAATTCATCAACCATTTCTTCTAAAAATGAACTTACATTAACAGTGCAGGTTATGCAATTTTTAAATAAATAATATTCCGAAGAAAAATTGATTTTTAAATTTTTATTAATAAAAAAATAAAAAATAAAAAATTTAAACAAGTTTTTTTTAAATTTTTCTCACAGTTCAACACTGTCCATATCACTGTCTTTAATAAATTATAAATGCTAGCTTAGTAGGATATTTAGCAGTTAATTGCATTAGTAATAATGAGCATCAAAGATGAATGGACAGTTTTCATGCATATTTTCCTAGTCGCCTAACATGGACCACACGTGTTTCATCTTAGGCAACTTGCACACACCCACTTAAAATTCATGATATCTTTAAAACAGTTGTGATATCGGATTTTCTGGTAGGGTATCCTGTAAAGAATTGAAAAACCTTATTTTATAAGCCAATTCCAAACTTTCCAGCAGGTCGAGTCCCGATTTTATATCAATTTTACCCCCAATCTATTATTAGATCAAGCAGTGTCAATTCACGTTTTGTCTGTTTTCTCGGTGGTTTTTCTGTATAGCGGATGTCTAATTATTTCATTCAAGCTATCTTGTGTCCTGTTAGATACGACAACATCACATGCCAGTCCAGTTTCATTCCTTCTGGCCAATCATCGGGTGGTCCATCTTTGGCGCTGGTCCATGTTTGGCAACCTTCCCCTAACCATGCTTTCATTGAACTTTGGAAAGCGAGGTGAAGTGACTTTGGATCAGGCGTTTTCCATGTTGGGTCTGCACGTCTGTAGTAGACACCGATGTGGACGATCGTTGGACAGAATAAGAATAGGCCTATAGGCTATAATATTATTACATTGTTTTGGCCTCTGCTAAACCGGAATCTGACTAATTGACTTCAAAACCAGCCAAGCAATAAAATAATGCTCTTGCCGGCTTGTTTTTGTTGCTTTAGCCTTTAGTTGGACTTTCTGAGGGATCTTATGGCCCATGTGATGCGCTGAGAATATTCGTGGGCCTACTAACGTTGCATTTATATAGGCTAATTTAGATGCATGATTGTTCTTCCGAAGACACCTTACCACCAATGATAATAATTATTCACTTTAGCACTACGCTGTCCCAATTCAACACCACTCTGCAACATGATATAAATCACATAGATATATAGATAGATCAATATTGGCCTATCTATGTTCCTCCCATTCCACATTTTCACAGATTTGTATGAAAGCATGGTCACGTTTTCGTGGTTATTAAATAACCACGAAAACGTAGGCTAACCATGCAAATTTTGATAAGCAGCATAAGCTGCGCGTGGGCCGAGTCCCCTACGCGTAGTCTTAAACCCTGCACCGATTGGCTGACCATTATTTCACAATGGTCGGCCTGCTCTTACACACACACACACACACACACATATATATATATATATATACATGTCTTAATGTCTTTGCATGGTCTTATGTCTATCTGGTCTTAGATCCATTAAATCCGCCAGGAGAAAATAGATTGATCCTGTTTGTGTACTTTGACAAAACAGCACAATCCACGGTTGGCTACGTACAATCATGCAGGTCATTGAACGCGTCTCATGAACCTTTTTGTGTGAGAATGACGATTCGCCAACAGATTGAAGCTTATATTTAAGAGATTTCAAACTGGGGCTAGTTACGAAAATGGAACCTTAATTGATGTGGCGCACTTTCAAGCTGGTAGTTATGAATGAAATCATCTGGATGAGTTAATTGAAAAAATGAGCAGAAATGGTTTAAACCAAATGGTCGGTGTACATAAAAGGCTACAAACGAGTTCTGGAGCTGTTGTCTTCTTGAACGTTTAACACTAACTTATAGAGTAGGCCTAAGCTCATAGACGCAATAATTGTAGACTGCTCGTTTATACCTAAATTAGGCCTAATGCTAGTCTACAGTACTCTATGCTCTCGGTTGTAGGGCCGCCGTCCATCTGGCATAACTAACTTATCTTCACAGCTTCGTTTATTACGTCTGAACAATGAAACTTTGTTTCGTGAATCTCTCAAGTCTTATTGCCGTGGCTGGGCTTAGACAGTTCCTTGCTGGATTTCTTGAATGGGTGTTATAATAATTATACGACTATATAGTTAATGAATGAGTGAATATAATTTAAAATTTGTGCAGGTTGAGCTTCTGTGATGTAATAAAGTTGCGCTTGGTCGTAAGTGTCTAGACGCTTGCATAAGCACATGTGTTGCGCGCGTCCCCCCAGCCAAAAGAGCACCCCTATTCAGCCTCAAGTCAAGGTTTCTTTCCTCATATTTCACGCAGGGTCCCTCTGGCCGAGGAGCAAGGCGGGGAGGGGCTTCAGCATTAAGTTCCAGGTACTCCGTTCTCTTCCCTCGAAAACCCGGCACCCCCGAGGCAACATCCAGTATGGATTCTGAACCCTCTTCTTCCTCATTACCAGGTACCAAGGATGACTTAAGGCGACATATGTCCACGGCTCTCTGTGGGAGAGCAACAGCCCCTATTTCAGACTGTTCTGGGTTCAGATCCCCTCCACTTATTCGACGGGTTCCCATCCATCCGGGTTGCTCAGCGGTATCAGGGTCCAGGGCATTATTCTCTCCAGCATATTGCCTCAGATGTTTTTCTAACTGTTCGTGTTTCTCAATTAAGGCCTGCATTTGGGCTTCCTGGCGCTCCATAAATTCTTCAACAGTGCACGATACTATTTGGGAGGGGGTTGTCTCTTCTTCCTCCCCTTCACTAACTTCCTCTTCTGAATTATTACTTGACATAATGTTCAATGAGTAAGGACTTCTTAATAACTCTGATGAATTAAGAATTAAGCCTAAGTATTCACCACATATCTTCAAGTTAAAGGTTTTAATCAACACAATTGCAAACACTTGACTATCGGTAATCAGTCAATGATATTTAAGCGAAAGAGAAATTAATCAGCATGATTATATTGCATTGATTTATGTAAATTAATGAACATCTATCACTGTTTCGCAGACACGGTTTTCTTTCCGTGTGAAGCACTCGCTACCATCTAATTAATTAACACTAATGAGGTAAGCCTAATCCGTTCTTCAATTAAGCACCACACGCAATGCGACCAATTATAATTGTCTATTCTAGCGATATTCACTGCGAAACATTATTTATAATAATTTCTCATTTAAGCTTCTCGGTTCCACAGCAATATGAAATTTAAGGGGATACTTCTCTGCACTCCAGATAATAATTTCAGTAAACGTTGACCACGGAGATACCAGTCACCAAATTGACCACCAGAAGAAATGAAACGGCGGAAGAATTTCAACTTCCAAAGTATGACAAATATTCTTCAAAACGGTTTTCAGACACCCTGGTCTCGTCAATATGAAGGCCCAATTTCTTGGCTGCACGGCAGAAATTCAATTACTAGTTTCTTCGAGTAAATTTGGATCGCAATCTTATTCGATTTCTACCACAATTTCAACGATTCGAGCACAGAGATGTTGCTTCGTCAACCGCCACCGTCTGTCTGAAGGTTTCAGTCCTTCCAGCCAATCACAGGCCACATCCGGGACTCGTCGGAGTCACGGGATCAAGGGGGATCCAATGAAACCTGTTGCGTTGCCGCCGGACTAAAAATAGAGTGGCATAATGAGCTGTTCTCCCAGAATAAATAATAATACACCGGAGGTCGCTCTAAAACGCGGCTACACCACCGGAGACCGACCGAAGGTTTGATGTTAAGGCCGAAATTCGATTAGGCCGCAAATTTATAAAGGCCGTAAAATTATTAAGGAATTATTAACGATCCAACTTTTCACGATCGTTACACCCTCACCAGCCCCCTGAATTTTTCACCATGGGGAAAAATCTATCAGCTCCTGCTGATCATAACCGAGAAACTTAATTTCAGTGTCACCATAAACAATTCTATAGTCGAGATATCTAATTAAACATCGAAAGTCTTAACGGACAGACTTGTACAAAGGCACCTATCGGAAAATATAACGGACAGATCACGATTTAACGTTATGGCAGAAAGCAATCAAGTATCAAAACATTCACCGAGTAGAGTTCACTAAGTCCAACTCAATTACAATCATAATCAACGATCTACGACGTAGCAACACTTCAACTGCATCTCACAAAACTTTGCAGGTCGTTACAGAACTTAAAGTTCTCGGGAAGCACATGTCGACTTAGACACATAAAAGAAAACACAACAGTTTCAAACAAAATTGCAGGGAATGATTCAGATAATAATTTCTTTTCACAAGAAAGAACACAATCCTGATTTGACTTAGCCATTATCACGGCGACTCAACAAGGTACTACCCGACTATTTACTAATTACTGGTCCTCAGGTGGACACAGAGTAGGACAGTAACGCTGACTAGTAAGCAAAAGGGTTTACTGCTTAGTAAAGCATACCAAAGAAACTAGGCCGTCTACAGCTCACAACTCTACACCAGGTCATCTGTCTCACCTCTCATATAACATAAACTGACTGCGGAGACATTAGACAACTCACAAGTCTACAATCTATCTTACTCACAAACTACTCGGAGCTTACACATCACACAGACATACTAGTTTCTTTCACACACTCAACTAATACAACTCGCTAATCAACATTCAAAGACTATGTCCACTAACTGCTACAAAGGTCAAGCTACTCGTAATTCAATATGCTAAATAATACCTTCCTAACTTTTATGATTATACACATTCAACTTTAAAATACATTCACCACAGTTACTGAGCTCAGCTACTCATAATCTAACATATTAGGTAATACCTTATTACCTTTCAATTATAATTATGCAGTCAACATTAGAAATGCATACAGAACATTTGCCTTTTCTTCTCTGGCAACCACAAAAAGAAGGCAATGAAACACACAAGTAACCAATCTTATCTATAATCATGAACCAATCATAGATGTTCATTCACAAAATTCATCTGCTTCCATATGCATACCAAAGAACATAAAAATACTGGACTCAGTGTTACATCATACATCAACTAAAGGAGAGGGTACTCTAACCTCTAAGCTATTACTCCGTCGCCATTATGCGACCCACATCAGCATTTCCACAATCATACTTCATTCACAATAACCATTAATGTGAGCGCTACATAAAAATTCAACTACACAAAATAAACACAAACAACTTAACTAACAGCCCATCACATTATTTTACATTACTGCCTATACCCGGGCCCATTCCCGTGGTTCCTAGTGGGACTCGAGCGCTGTATAAACCTTCTTGCAAATTCACAATTATCTTGCACATGTTTAATCGATACAGCCACAAAATCATCTTTATTCAACACAACATCAGCAATCTGCATATTCTCTAAAACTAGACTAATTGGCTGATGATTCTGGGTGACTCCGGTGCTTTCGCTCTCGCCGGCTCGATGAGCGGAGAGGACGAATGGAGGATGCACATCCCAATCCGATGGATCCTGGGCTACCACCTTGGCAGCAGAGACTTGGAGCGAAGATTCCGTAGAGGACGTTTCTGGCGTCGCAGATTCCGGTTGTTTCTCCACATCTTCCTGAAGATGGATCCCTCCCAGGCGATGAATTCGTTCCAAGGTTCTTTGCTCCTTCTCACCATCTGATGCAGCCAGAGGGTCACGAGTTACCACGATTCTTCTGCACAGTCTGGAGCGAGGTTTGCAATGAACTGAGAACTTGTGCTTTCCCACCACGATCCAGTTATGACCCACATGCCATAGAACGTTTTCATCTTTCATCCAAGAAAGACCCAGAATCAGTTCGGAAACTTGTTCAGTCACCAAACAGGGTATCTCGAATGGTTGGCCTTCAATCTGCAACTTCAGTTTCGTTTCGCCGAGTACACGGATGGCTGAACCATTTGCTGCTAACAGGGATTGCTTAGAGTGTTGGATTTCGGCAGGGTCTACCAACGAAGCAGGGCACAGAGTCATTTCACACCCCGAGTCCAGCAGCCCCAGCAAATGTTTACCTTTTATGGTTACGGAAAGGTAAGCGTCATTTCGTCCCTTCACATGTCTCGCATTGTTCACCGTGTTCGATTCTGGTTCTTGTTCTTGTTCTCTCTGCCATGTGTTGTCTGTCCTGCTAGGGCAAACTCGAGAAAGGTGCCCGGGTTGATTACACTCGTAGCAGCGTCTGTTGTCTCGGGCTTCTCCTTGGAAACGGTTATTTGGACGGCGATCCCCCGGTTGATTCCTGAAGCCATTGTTTTCCTTTGGTTGAAACGGTCGTCGCGGTTGCCACTGTCGAAATTGTCCATCAGCAGAAGTAGTATTCGGTTGCGGGGACCACTTCTGAAGCATTTCTTCCATCTTCCGGGTCATCTGTTCTTGAAGTCGGTTCAACTTTTCGTCAAGGTCAAGTTCGGTTTCTTTCACATTCGAAATGCGCCCAGGACGACGATCACGACGATCGGCAGCGTCTTCATCCGACCAGCGGTAGCCTTCCAGTCTCATGGCGATTTTGTAGGCGTTGTCTAAGGTGGCTGGTTCTCTTTCTCGTACCTTCAGGGCCAGATCCTTATCTCGTAGAGCATCCAGGAATGCTCTGATAGCGATGGTCTCGCTGTGCGTTGATGTTGGTCCCGGAAATGCGAGGATCATCAGTTTCCGGATATCTTGAGCCAGTGAACCAAGGTCCTCGCCCACCTTCTGGCGACGAGTGTTCAATTTAGTTTGATACAGAGCAGCTTGATCGGTGCTTCCGTATCGCAGTTTCAACCTACTGACCAGATCAGCACTGGTCACCAAAGCTTCAGAGTCAAATTCGTGTAGCAGTTGATCGACAGGTTCAACCAAGGCACAGGTCAGTTGGGCCAGCTTCTCTTCTTCAGTCCATCTATTGTTCTTCGAGCATACCTCGAATTTCTTGAGGAATACTTCCACCGACGTCTTACCGTTGTAGCGGTCCAGCTTCATTTGCGATTTCATTCTTCTATCTGGAAAATTTGAAGATTCAGATTGTAGTTTCCCAGCAGGTTCTTTCTTTTCACTAGCAATTTCTTGGACTGTATTGTCGATTGTCGTAGATGAATTCTGTGAAGGTTCTCTGAGTGTCTGCAGCAGGAGGCGGAGCAGTTCCTCTTGATTTAAGTTCTTACCATGCTCATCGGATCTGATTTCGCTTGCACTGTTCAGTTTCACAGCGCTAGCACTGTTCGATTTCACCACAGAGTTTATCGGCACTGTGTGTGTCGCTGACAATTGCACAGATTGATTCAGCATTGAAATCTGTTCATCATGAGCGGCTGGATCAGCGACCAGATGCTGATATGGCGTGTAAGGCATGTGCGACGGTTGACTTGCCTTCCACCGTTGATATTCGCAGCTTTGTGTCACGTGGGTTTCCGACGACAGGTTCGGTGTCGACATGAGCGGCTGACCGGAAGGAAGGGTGAGCGTAGATATTCGTGGGGCGACGCCAGAGGGCAGGAAAGGTTTTTCGGAAGCCATGACGTTGAGCGACGACGGGGAAAAGGTGGTAGCCCATGAGATGGTTGTCGTTGTCTGTCCGGGATGTGCACCTCGAAGCACCAGATGGTTTTCCCTCAGCAATGATGGATCCCCATTATCTGAAACTAACAGTCGTGAGTTAGTACATGCTTTAACATTATTTTGCCCTAAAGCTACCGCATGGGGATCGAGTACAAGATTATGCAGAGGCCGCATATCTTTTATTTCAGAATGCTCGCTGTCCGATAGACATTTTTCAGTTAATTGATTTCTGAATTGCATTTGTTTATTTCGCATGTAAGAGTCGAAATCAAAACCTTCATAAACAGTGTTCGTGTTATAATCATACATTGTTCGAGTATCTACTTTAGCAGCTGCAGTTGTAGTTCGGCTGTTAGATATCACTTTTGGTCGGGCGCCATAAAAATTTCCTTGAGCATCTAGTTCATCTATTTCTCCAAGAAACATTCTCCTTTCCTCAGCACCTTGGCTTAACAAGACCTCATTATTTCTGGTGACAGTTGTTGCACCAGTACTAGATTGGGTCTGAACCTCTGTACCTGAACTTAATTTCACCCCACTTCTGGTACCAATTGTTGCGCGCGTCCCCCCAGCCAAAAGAGCACCCCTATTCAGCCTCAAGTCAAGGTTTCTTTCCTCATATTTCACGCAGGGTCCCTCTGGCCGAGGAGCAAGGCGGGGAGGGGCTTCAGCATTAAGTTCCAGGTACTCCGTTCTCTTCCCTCGAAAACCCGGCACCCCCGAGGCAACATCCAGTATGGATTCTGAACCCTCTTCTTCCTCATTACCAGGTACCAAGGATGACTTAAGGCGACATATGTCCACGGCTCTCTGTGGGAGAGCAACAGCCCCTATTTCAGACTGTTCTGGGTTCAGATCCCCTCCACTTATTCGACGGGTTCCCATCCATCCGGGTTGCTCAGCGGTATCAGGGTCCAGGGCATTATTCTCTCCAGCATATTGCCTCAGATGTTTTTCTAACTGTTCGTGTTTCTCAATTAAGGCCTGCATTTGGGCTTCCTGGCGCTCCATAAATTCTTCAACAGTGCACGATACTATTTGGGAGGGGGTTGTCTCTTCTTCCTCCCCTTCACTAACTTCCTCTTCTGAATTATTACTTGACATAATGTTCAATGAGTAAGGACTTCTTAATAACTCTGATGAATTAAGAATTAAGCCTAAGTATTCACCACATATCTTCAAGTTAAAGGTTTTAATCAACACAATTGCAAACACTTGACTATCGGTAATCAGTCAATGATATTTAAGCGAAAGAGAAATTAATCAGCATGATTATATTGCATTGATTTATGTAAATTAATGAACATCTATCACTGTTTCGCAGACACGGTTTTCTTTCCGTGTGAAGCACTCGCTACCATCTAATTAATTAACACTAATGAGGTAAGCCTAATCCGTTCTTCAATTAAGCACCACACGCAATGCGACCAATTATAATTGTCTATTCTAGCGATATTCACTGCGAAACATTATTTATAATAATTTCTCATTTAAGCTTCTCGGTTCCACAGCAATATGAAATTTAAGGGGATACTTCTCTGCACTCCAGATAATAATTTCAGTAAACGTTGACCACGGAGATACCAGTCACCAAATTGACCACCAGAAGAAATGAAACGGCGGAAGAATTTCAACTTCCAAAGTATGACAAATATTCTTCAAAACGGTTTTCAGACACCCTGGTCTCGTCAATATGAAGGCCCAATTTCTTGGCTGCACGGCAGAAATTCAATTACTAGTTTCTTCGAGTAAATTTGGATCGCAATCTTATTCGATTTCTACCACAATTTCAACGATTCGAGCACAGAGATGTTGCTTCGTCAACCGCCACCGTCTGTCTGAAGGTTTCAGTCCTTCCAGCCAATCACAGGCCACATCCGGGACTCGTCGGAGTCACGGGATCAAGGGGGATCCAATGAAACCTGTTGCGTTGCCGCCGGACTAAAAATAGAGTGGCATAATGAGCTGTTCTCCCAGAATAAATAATAATACACCGGAGGTCGCTCTAAAACGCGGCTACACCACCGGAGACCGACCGAAGGTTTGATGTTAAGGCCGAAATTCGATTAGGCCGCAAATTTATAAAGGCCGTAAAATTATTAAGGAATTATTAACGATCCAACTTTTCACGATCGTTACACCTGCATGCGTGCAGC